>JAOXFI010000024.1:0-67128 GCA_029232285.1 Agmasoma carcini (nom. nud.) | reverse complement strand
TATACTTATATACTTATATACTTATATACTTATATACTTATATACTTATATACTTATATACTTATATACTTATATACATATATACATATATACTTATATACTTATATACTTATATACTTATATACTTATATACATATACTTATATACTTATATTATCATATCTACCATATATATAACCTTATATAGTTAAACTTACTCCTTTTTTAAAAAATATTATTGATTTATAAATTTTAGAATTATAAATTTATTATTTTTATTTTTTTACCCATGGTTGAAAAAAATAAATTTATAGAAGAACTACGTAAAAAGTACAGCATAAGTCAAGCACCAGATGGTAGTTATTTTGTTCAATATGGAGACGAAAGCTATAGATTGGAAAGTTTAGACACTTTTTATAAGAGTTCTTCACCAGTCTTTAAATTCCCAAATATTTCTATTTCTGATAAAAAAAATATTGGTGATGATGATTTGTATCCCAACATTGATAATAATATGAAAATTTATCATAAACATAAAGGTATGCATCCTGACTTTGAAGATATTAAAAATATAGGATTAGGACCCGATTATGATCCTGTTAATCCACATAGCAGAGGAAAGGATACCTATGCACCTGATTATGATGATGTTAGATATGATAAGTCTATAGATAAGTTTTTTCATTAAAAACTGATATTATTTTTATAATAGTTAATTATTTATTAAAAATTGATATTATTTATACATTAGATGGGAAATACGGACACCCCTAAAATAATTGATTTTTATATGGCTTGTGTAAATAAATATCATTCTCTTAAGATTTCTTAAATTTTTAGTCTTAAGGCTTTATCCACATTAACTTACTCCCTTCACTCTCATTTAGCTTAAATATACATACATCGTTCCAAATTATTCTTTTCTAAACAATTTCCTTGTGTAACTTAGCCAAAAAGGTTTATTGGTTGCTACTCTTACATGAGTATTTATATTATATAATACATTTTTTATAATTATGAGATATATTTAACAATTTAATTAAAATTACTGATGACCTAGATAAATGACTCTTATTGACATTATATTCTCTTTAGACTTCAAAATAACATTTTTAATCACTAAATACTAATCAATACTCATAAAAGTAATAATATTTTGGTTTAAATATGGAAAACCCTTTTTTGCAAAATATAAAAATACAATATATTATAATAATACAATATATTAATACAATATATTATAATAAATATACGAATCATTTTAGGGGTATCCACTTTTCCCTCTTATGTAATTATTAAATTATATTTAGCTAATTAATCATTAGCTAAGTATGTTAATAACCAATCATAACATTAACTAAGTGTGTTATATAACCAATCATAACATAAACATCTATGTTATATAACCCAATCATAATATAAACTAGTACTTAATGGTTTATTATAAAATTTATTTTGATTTCCCATGGCTACAAAAGATTTTGTTGAAGATAGAAATAAAGACGAAAAGAAGGTCAAACATTCATATAATGGTGATATAACTAGCACAAATACATCAAATTCTTGTCATAACAACAAACAAACATCTTTTCCTTATGTCAGTGTTCATAATCTTGCTAAAATGATTGAAAATAAAAAAGATTTTCTAGTTATAGATGCAAGATTCCCCTATGAATACAAAGGTGGTCATATAATCAATGCTATCAATCTAAGAAGTATAAAAGATTTGAATTATTTATATAAAACACCTAAAACTATAATAATTCATTGTGAATATTCATCTGTTAGAGGTCCTAACCTTGCAACCAGACTAAGAAACATTGATAGAAAGAAAAATATTTATCCTTTTTTAAGCTTACCTAATATTTATATTTTGAGGGGTGGTTATAAAAATTTTTATAAAGAATATTCAAATCTTTGTTATCCTAATTCATATATTACAATGAGAGATAAAAAATATGTAAATGAGTGTAAAGAGGGTCATGATAGGTTGAAATATGATAGGAAATTTGATTAAATGGTTGTTAAGAATGTAAAAATATTGTTAAAGGTGTTATAATGATGATATATATGATATATGTTAGTTAGTTAGTTAATCATGTTAGTTAGTCAATCAAGTTAGTCAGACTACTAGGATTAGTCAGTCAGTCAAGTTAGTTAATCATGTTAGTTAGTCAGTCAAGTTAGTCAGACTACTAGGATTAGTCAGTCAGACTACTAGGATTAGTCAATCATGTTAGTCAGACTACTAGGATTAGTTTTATAATTTAAAAATTAAAAATTTTTCCATGTCATTGTCTGAAAGCATAGGCACTCTTGATTGCATCATATCAAAGCTAAAGGAGTTTCCAAGGTTTAATAGAACACAAAAAGTAGATAAAGTATTCACAACTAAGTCATCTGTAGATAAAAAGCAAAAAGAAAAACTTATTTTGCTTGTTGATTATTTAAAAAGAATACAAATTGATTTATTTGAAAATCTTAAAATTTTTGATGAAAATTATTTCAAAAATGTTGATGAAAGAGTTTTCTTTATTCAAAGTCATTTAAATAAAGTACAAAATGATGAAAATATTAAGAAAATTCAAATTGTTGAAAATATTTTAGAATTATCAAACAAATTACCAAATTTTAAAAAAATAAATTTTAATAAAAATGAAACTATAAAATTATTTGAGAAAATCAAAAATATTGATTTAATTTGTAAAAATGAATTAGAAAATTATTTAAAAGAATTTGTTTCATTAGAATATGAAAGGGTGGGTGATGGAGAAGCTGAAATTTTGAATAGAATTGAAGAATTGATTTAATAAAATTGTTTAAGTATTTTTATAATATAATTTTTTTTATAATAATTAGATTGAATAAGGTTATACGTATAGCCACAGCCTTAAATTGAATTAAAATACAACTATATTAAATAGAAAATTTTACAAAATAAAAAATACAGCACTTAATGTTCCCAAGTGATCGCTCGTCTTAGTACTTAATTAAGCTCTTACTGTCTTGACTTCAGTGTTCTGATGAGTACTGGTAATTTACAGTAGATATGGCCGTAATTATAAATTACATATATTTGCATTATCTTTATAAATAATTTAAAATTCTTAAATAGTTAAAAAATAATTTGACTTAAAATCTTTTAATCTTTATTTTCATTATTTAAGCCTCTCATTTCACTTGAATGAATAAATCCATTTTTCTTATCTTTACCGTAACCAGGTGCATTTACCAAGTCTTGGTTGGTTTTAACTTGCGCTTGAATTCTCTGATCACCGCCTCTTTTAATTTGAGTTCGTTGATCTCTAAAGCCCTGGTCTTTACTAACTCTACCTCTATTTGAATCTGGTGCTCTTGGTGTATAGAATTGTGTCATGAGCAGGTTTGAATTTTCGTTTTTATAGGAAAACTCCTTTTTTAAAAGGGGTGTTTAATAAGTTTTTTAAGTGTTGATAAATTTTATTTATCAATTAATTATTTAATTGGTTACGACTAGATTAGTTAGAGTGTTAGCTAATTAGAATGTTAAATGATTAGATTAGTTTGTCTAGATTAGATTGGTCAGTTTAATTTATTTTAGTTAGTCAGATGATCAGATAGTCACATCATTAAATAATCACATCATCATACAGTCAAATAGTCACACCGTCACACCGTCACACCGTCACATCATCACATAGTCACATAGTCACATCGTACACAATCATAGTCACACCGTCACATCATCATACCGTCACATCGTACATCGTCACATCGTCACATTATCAGATAGTCAAATAGTTACTAAATCGCTTAGTCACATAGTCAATCATTTTATACTTAAATTATGTAATTTTGGTATTTAAATTTTTAAAAAATAACTTAATAAATTTATGCATCAATATATTAAAAATTTGATAAAATCTACATAAAATGAATTTAATTTTTATTCTTCATCTGCTAGTTTTACCACTCTCGTTGCACGAAGACTAACTGTATTCATAGCTGCTCTGCTGTCAATATCAATCTTTGGTGCATGTAATGGTGGTATTGTAATTTTAACGTTTTGACTAACTACGAGTAGTGATATAATAAGTATAAATCCTATTATACATATGCCCATATAGAAGCTATAGAAATCTAATACTTCATGATAGGTGTTAAATACATTTTTTAGTGCTATTTGTGTGTCTGATGAGTTAGTTAGAGCTACAATAGCATTTTGTATACGACCTTCTTCATTTGATGATATTGCGCCTCTTAGTTCGCCCTCATAGACAAATTTCATATAAATGAACCAAAAGAATAAGAAAATGACGTAAAACTTGCATATAGTGTTAAAAAGTCGTATAAGTGATTTATGGCCGCTTGTTACGATGCATATAGCTAGTAGAGCTATTATAGCATTTATAAATACCACATGAGCACCTATATCATATAATGTTAGGAAAGAGTTAGGATAGATTTGTTTTTCTAGACTAGCTAGACTGTGACTAGTTAGAGTGTTTACTATCATAACTAATGAGTATATAAGTAGAGATAAAGAAATAAATTGAGTTATTAAGCAAATGAACTTATAACTTTTAGTTTCCATGTTTTGGCTATTGATTTTTTTGGCATAAATATTTTAAGGAGATCAGAAAGGGGAGCATTAATTTTGATCAAAAAAATAAATAAAAATAATTTAGTTATGGATGGTATGATGATTAGATAGTCAGATTAGTTAGTCAGATTAGTTAGTCATATTAGATAGTCAGATTAGTTAGTCATATTAGATAGTCAGATTAGTTAGTCATATTAGTTAATCAGAATAGTAAATCAGATTAGATATTTAGTTCGATAGTCAGATTAGATATTTAGTTCGATAGTCAGATTAGATATTTAGTTCGATAGTCAGATTAGTTAGTCAGATTAGTCAGTCAGATTAGTCAGTCAGATTAGTCATACAGATTAGTTACACTTTTATTACATTCTTCATTTATTTTTCCCTTTTATTTTTCCTTTTAAAAATTTACCCATGAAATTCTTTGGATTCCTCTTGAAAGAAGCAAATGCATGGGCAATCGCATATATGAAAGCTAACAAAGAGAGATTATTCACCTTTAGTACAAGAATGCATAAATAAATGAATGTAATAGAAATATTTTTTATTTATTTGTGATTGAAATAAAATAAATAATTTTATATTTGATCAAATAACAAACTTTATAATAAATTGAAATATTTTGTTAGTTAGTTTTATAAAAATAAATTATTATTGGTTAGCATGACTAACATGACTAACTAATCTGACTGACTAACATGACTAACTAACATGGCTAACTAATCTGACTAACTAATCTGACTGACTAACATGACTAACATGACTAACTAATCTGACTGACTAACATGACTAACTAATCTGACTGACTAACATGACTAACTAATCTGACTGACTAACATGACTAACTAACTAACTAACTAATATGACTAACTAATCTGACTATCTAATATGACTAACTAATCTAACTAATACTAATAAAACATAACAATTATTTTATTATATTTTTGATACAAAGCTGAAATAAAGTTGAAGTGATAGGAATTATAAGATTATCATTTAATGGACTATAATACTCTATCATACCCATAGTTACATGATAAAAGTAATCTATTGATCCTAATATGATAAATTCAGCTATCCAACTTGATATTAGACCACCTATAAAGCCTTCCACTGATCTAGTCTTTTTATCTAAATATTTACCAATAATTGAAGCTACTGAATCCATAATACAAATTGATATCAATAATTTTACATAAGATACCTGATCTAAGAAATATAAAGGATATATCAAAGAACATAACAAATAAATATGACTAATCATGCATAAATCATCATTCTCACTAATAAAATCAACCAATAAATGCCTACTTGAGTTAGAATCACCAACCAATGTCAATAACAATATAAAAATTTCATTATTTTTAATAAAATTTGTATCATCAGTTAAAAAATAATAAAATGAAAAAAAATGAAATATTTTTCTTCTTAAATTTAAATTTATATTTTTTTTTATGCAGCATTGAAAAATTATTAAAATAACTAAAGAAAAATATTTATCATAAATTTCAAGATTTAAATTTGATAAAATTAGAAAGTTATTTGAAAAGAAGTGATGATATTTTATAGCATAAAAAATTAAAGAAGGTTTTTCTCTTTTAAGTGATAAAGAAAATAAAGCTATTGAAAATAAAAGTCTTTCATACTTTGGTAGTTTCCTGTACTGTAAATAAATTGAATAATTTATTAGAATTAACTCTGATGCATAAAATATAATATTTGCATAAATGTTTGTTTTCATAGTAAAATTTTTTTTAATATTTTTATATGTTAGTCAGAGTGTTGGAATATATAATGATGATAAAGAGTTAGTCAGTCAGTTAGTTAGTTAGTTTAGTTAGTTAGTTAGTTAAGTTAGTTAGTTAAGTTAGTTAGTTAGTTAGTTAGTTAGTTAGTTAGAATGTATTACTTACATATACTATGTTAATTTTAATATTTTAATTTTTTAATATATTTATCTTTATGTAATATTATATTTATTGTTGTATTATAAGGTAACCCATGTTTTTAGCTTATATTGGGGTATAAAAGTGTATATTGTTGTCTTATAATGACTTATTGTGATCTGTTAAACATATATAGAGTAGTTTGATGCTTTAGCTTAATCTAACAAATATCATTGTTAAAAAATTATGAAGTTTTAGAAAATTGTAAACATTGATTTTGGGCTATTATAATTTTAAATGAATGAACTTATAGGATTTTGTTTAAAAACTATAAACAATTTACATTACTTCAAAAAAAAGTTTGTGTAAAGACTAGAATTTTTTGAATTAAATGATAATTAGAGTCTAACCGTATAATTATATCTATAATGTTATTTATTCTTCAAATCATGCATTTTATATAAACTATTTTGATAATTTTTAATTAAAACCCAAAAGACTTTATTTAATATGATTTATAGCCGGTTTTTTATCATAACTTCTTAAATTCTGTCACCCATAAAATTTTTAGTGTTCTACAATATAAGGTACCGATATCACTCCACATTCACTAATTTTTTGATAAAAAAGCGCCTCGTTTTCAAAAATAACATTTCTTAATTTTTGCTTTAAATTATCCATAGATGTTCTATAAGGTTAAAATCTGTAATCTGTGAAGGCCATTCCAACACCTCAATGTTCATATATTCAAAAGACTATGATGCCATCTATTATTATATTTAGGATCATTGTCTTGATTTTAGAATTGAAAATTTTCGTTTTTTAAATTATTGTTCAATATTTGAGTATGATATAAAACTTTAAAGGTCCATTCAAAATTACCAAAATTTTGGCACTATTTTTACTCATAAAACCCCAAACAAATATTTTTCTTACCAAATTAAACAATTTTATTTATAGGCTTCAATTTTTTTTCTTCAGCCCACACCTTTTGCTCTTAGAGTCATTATAAAATTAAAAAACTTTCATCCTAAAGAAGATAACATCGCTAAAGTAGTCTTTACCTTCAAATAACTACATTTTTGTAATTCTTAATCTGTTAATTATTTGATAATTTTGGCTAAGAAGAAGGATAAATACATCTAAAGTAATATTTATTAAGGAGAAGACATATATTTTTATCACAGATACCCTCATTCAATAATTCTAAATATTTTTTTAATATTATGGCATGTAGCATTAGAAATTTTGTCATTATTTATAATTAATTTGATATTGCTGATATCAATTACTTTTTTAATGCTACTACCACCTTTTATTTCATCCTCTTCACCATTCTTGTGTTTTTTAACGTGATCTTGTACGGTGAATCCCTTTTTAAGTCGATTTTGCACTGATTTCACGTAATTAAAACCTTCATAGAAAATGCCTAAAAATTCGATTTTTGTCAATTTCAGAAACATGTTTACCCATTGATGCATTTGTTTATTATTTAAAAAATTTATATAAAATAGTGCGATTTTAAAAAATTATAGATATACAAATACCATTAAATTTAAATTTTTTTATTCAAAAATTAACAGTTTTTAAAAAATCTTTTAGAGAGTCCGGTCTTTTTTTGGAGTACTTTAAAATAGTAAAGGACTATTCTAAATTTTGGGTCGAGAACGACAATCAAATATTTAAAAAAGTTTTAAGAAAATCGGACCAATTAAGAAGATGTGACCACCTTCAGAAAAGGGCTGGGTGTAGTACAAACCAAAATTATATTATTAAAAGTTTATTATTTGTTAATAAATAAATGAAAAACCATTTTTGGACAATTTTAAATATTTTATAAACGAACCAAAAACGTTTTATTCGCAACAGATACTCAGAAAGATTATATAAGAAAAACCTTAACTAATTATTTACACAACGGCCAAATAACTGTGGAATATGAATGTTGTGTGGATGACATATATGTCTTAAATTGATATTGATCAATTAAAGATTATTTTATCATAAACAAACAAATATAACTATAAATATATAAAAAACAACTTTAATCTTAGTATTAAAAGGTGTGGATATGGTTTTGCACCACCTAGACATCACGGCAATGGAATTACTATAAGGGTATCTACTTAAATTAATTTTCAAAAGTAAAATACCCGCGAAATACGACAATATACTTAAACGATGTCAGTGTTGTAAATCCTAATTTTATAAAAGTATAAATACAGGAACATAAAAATAAACAATGTTTTTTAACTAATTTTATTTCAAACAATATAAAATCTACAACAAAGTCCGGATAAGGTTCGGCTTCACCGCGACTCTCAAAAAGGAAGTTACTCATTAAAAGTATCTTCATCAACTACATACGTGGTGCAAAAACACCCGCGGAATTCGACAGTCAAAACATTAGCAAAAAATACAGCACTTAATGTTCCCAAGTGATCGCTCGTCTTAGTACTTAATTAAGCTCTTACTGTCTTGACTTCAGTGTTCTGATGAGTACTGGTAATTTACAGTAGATATGGCCGTAATTATAAAAGAAATAATATATAAATATAAATAAATATATAATCAAAATATTTATCCAATTATCACTTAGTTTCATTAAAATCATATATATAAAAATTAACTTATAAATTTTATTATAAACATATTAATTTGAAATATTTCTACCAAATGAAAAATTAGGCAAGTCACTTTTCTTAATGTAAAATCCTTTAAATTCATCACAAACTTTTAAATCTTTTTTTTTCTCCTCAGATGGGATAGTTGTGTCATGATTAGGTTTTTCTATTTGATTTACTGACTTATCATCATTAATAAGCTTTTGAGTATCGCATTTATTAAGAATTGGTTCATTTGTTAATATTTTTTTCTTTTGTTGTGAAGTATTGACCAATGTTTTTCTTTTAGATGGTGGAGAATGAGCTTGTTTAAAGTTAGGCATTAAATCAAGGTATAAAACCTGATTGTTAGATAATAGATCAGAAGCATTGAATATGTCAAGTAATTCATAGCCATCATCCGTACGTAAAAGCATGTTATCTAATTTAAGGTTGTAATATTTGTTTAAGAGGTCATCAATAGACTTTTTTAACTCTCTTATTGACATATCTTTATCAATTGGGATGCAAAATGAAATATTTTTAGTAAATTTAACTTTTACAATCTTTGAGTCTACAGACATGGACAACTTATTTATGCAAAAATTTTATATAAAAAGTTTATAGTTAAATGATAGATGTAAGAGAGATATAGGAGTTAGTGTTATATAGATGTAAGATATAGATGTTAAAATGATATATATGTAAGAGAGACATAGATGTAAGATATAGATGTAATAGAGATATAGATGTAAGACATAGATGTAAGATATAGATGTAAGATATAGATGTAAGATATAGATGTAAGATATAGATGTAAGATATAGATGTAATAGAGATATAGATGTAAGATATAGATGTAATAGAGACATAGATGTAAGACATAGATGTAAGATATAGATGTTATAATCAATGTAAGACTATAAGTGTAGATGGTTATCGAACATAAACCAAAAAAGATTATAAAAACTATTTTTTGTTCTGTCAGGCTGGTCATATATATTTATTATTTCTAAGAAAGTGATAACTCTTTCAATATCAAGTCTATTTATATACAACAACTATCTGAGCAATTAATGATAATGAATTATTATTGTATTATTAACATTAATATATTTAATCAAGTATATATACTTATTGAGACGTAAGTTGAATAAAATGGTTGTATTAGGAGCGATTTGATGTTTAAAAAGAATATTTGGTCTTTTTTTTTAATTTTCAACATGACAATGATCCAAAGCATAAATCAAATTTATTATCTTGTCACAAACATTTAACAGATTTAAACCCAATTGAAAATCTTTGATCAATAAAAATAACCATTTTTATATACAAAAACAATTGTATTTATAATGCAAATTAGTTAGTTGGTTAGTTCAAAATATTTTATTATCAAAAGCATAAATTATTGTCGTAAAATTTATATAATAAATTTTTTTAACAAAATTATTTTATTTATATTAAGGTAACCCTGGTATAAAGCAGATAATCATTTTTAATAATGATTTACATAAAGCTTTACCATCACACTCATAATCATTAGTTTAAATTTAGTAAATCTTTTATAGTAGAATAAATTATCCATGTTGTACCTAATCAACCTAAAAATATATTACAAACCAACTGCAGTATTTTATTTCTAAATCATTATGATTTTATATTTAAGGCTAATATTAATTTTGGTATTGTTTCTCTATCTAATTTCAAATCTTTTCATACTTGATTATAAATGTTTCATATCAATCTACAAATTTTTTTTTCTATGAAAAAATACTAAATTTAAAAATTTGCATTAGGTGTGAAAATGTATATTAAAGTGGTTATTTTATTAAAAATTTAAAGTATTAAATAATGAAAATATTTTTAGTTTAGTTGTAGATGTATAACCTTAGATATAATATACATTTATTACTGTCAATATAGATACATCAATATAGATACATCAATATAGATACATCACTATAGATCCATCACTATAGATACAATGTTTTTAATATTAATTTATTACTTTTAATATAGATACAATGTATTAATATTTATTTATCACTTTGAACCTACTTACAACAGTTTTAATATTCATTTATCACTTTCAATATAGATATATTATTATTTTAATGATATATGACAGCTGTCACATATCATTTTATTTTTATACTTAAATATATAATATCCACTGCAAACATAAATTAATTTATTAAATAATCAAGATAAGGCTTTAAATTCTTTCTTGAATCTGCCATCCAAATTCTAACTAAAAAAATCTTATAAAGCTCATCAATAAGATCGCTAAATTCAACTCTACTCCCACTTTCAAACCTAAACATCAACTTTTTTAAGTCATATTGATATTGAGCTGACATAATCTTAATAGGTAAATTTCTCTTCTTTATCACCTCTTTAACAATAACCATGGCTTCTTTTTCAGGAACCTTTTTATCATCAAGTCTCTTTAAATCATCAGCATTTGCCATAGCTTTAATCTCTAAAGGATGATATTTACCTTCTAAACTCTTATTTATTCTCTTTAAGTTCTCACACTTACATTCCGAAGTCTCTCCATGTATTATTCCACAATCATAACCTCTATCAGCACTTACTACCACCATATTTCCCTTTCTGTACCTCCTATTAACACTAAAAACTATTTCAAATCTATCCTCTCCAAAGTTAATAATATAAAATCTCTTTTTCAGTCGATTTGACATCAAGTCAATATTTTCAGGATAAGGATTGTAACCCACAGTTCTATAGTCAGGGTCATCCTCTGACCATTGCCTATCTGTTGGTGACCAAATAGAATGAATATAACAAGAAAACCAAGATTTTGTAAATCCCAAATCCACTTCCATGGATGATTAAAAATTTGTAAATTTATATGAAATAAATCAAAATAAGACTTAAAGGAATATATTTTAAAAGTATTAAGAGTGACAGCTATGATATGCTAGTTATTATATATAAATATAACTTATATTGCATTATATATTGATATAATATATCTCAAATTTATATTTATTAAAATATCAATAATAACACTTAAATTAATATTTAATATAAAAAATAAAAACACTTACTAAAATAAAGTTTTTAAATATCTTTACAGTCTTATCTTAAGATTGTGATATATTAATTGTATACAAAAAAAGATTTGAATTTAAGTACTGATGAATAGAAATAATTATTCTTAGTGTGGGTGTAGTTGGTTGTGTGTGGGTTGTGTCGTGTTGTGTCGTGTTGGTTGTGTCGTGTCTGTCGTGTCATGTTGTGTCGTGTCATCATATCGGTAACACCAGGTCATATCATCATGTTGTGTCGTGTCATATAATGCCAGTCATATCGGTCACATCAGTCATGTCATACCAGTCACACCAGTCATGTCATACCAGTCATGTCACACCAGTCATACCAATCGTGTAATTTATCTTACTTATCAATACATAATAATTATTCTTGTAAATTAATTTAATCATTTCTCCAATATTTAATTTTGTCTGAGATCTGTGGAAAAATTTCGAGAGTATTTTTTAAAATTTGATTTTCAACTTCTTCAATTTTTATTCCTTTTATATTAGCAATTGCTACAGCATTGTTTCTGATAAAGCAAGGTTCATTATTTTTTACTGTTGATGTGTATTTTGATCCATAATAACTCTTTCTTATGCCACAGTATGGAGCATCTGTTTCTAGAAGTATTTTATTTAAAGGAATTCTTTTAACTACATCACAACCAGTTTGTTTCCTCATTGATACACCATTTATACCAATATAAAAGCCCATATTTATTAATTTAATAGCTTGTTCAAAAGTACCATCAAATGAATGTACAACACCTTTAATACAATTGATATTAGTATTGATATTGGTATTATCATTGATATTGGTATTATCATTGATATTAGTATTACATATATCATCATTACACTTATCATCATTACATATATCATCATTACACTTATCATCATTACACTTATCATCATTACATATATCATCATTACACTTATCATCATTAAATTTATCATCATCACACTTACAGTTACTTTTACAATTAATAATTGTATTAACAAAATCATCAAATGCTTCCCTACAATGTAAAAAATATGGCTTTTTTATTCCTAAATTAAGATGTTTTTCAAATAATTCAATTTGTTTATTCTTATTTTCATCTCTAAAATAATCTAAGCCACATTCTCCTATTCCTAATATTGTACTATCATTATAATCAATTGATAAAATATCAGTGTCAAGATGATCATCACCTCTATGAAGTGGATGTACACCAGCAAAACTAAAAGTGTTGTTTTCTTTAGCTAATTTAGAACATAACATTGAAGATTTAATATCTGTACCTACAAATATAGGCATGACATTTGCATCTTTTGATCTTTTTAATACATCACTTAGTTTATTTTTAAAAGCTTTGTCATCTGCATTGAAGGCAATATCAACAAACATTTGGATAAATTTTTAGTTAGATTAGTCACATATTGTTGCACGGTCACATAGTCACATAGTCACATAGTCACATAGTCACACAGTCACAAGGTCACATAGTCACACAGTCACACTATCATAGTAACACATATTAATATTTTTCATTTAACATCAAAATTTTTATCTTAAATATAAAAAAATTTCCCAATGAGAAAAACTATAAAACCATTGGACAGACCATCCACAAATAGGAAAAAAACACTTGGAGTTGATGACATTGTCAATATTAAAAAGGATGATGACGATCTAGAAAATGTAAGCGCTTTCTTTGAAACTGCCATCGAAGTTAATCCAAATGATACTTTCAATGATACAATCATAAGTGAACAAACACAAACACTTTTTGATGTTAAAAATATTAAAGAACAATTAAAGGCTCAGAAAAGAATTGAAAATTTATCTAAAAGTAAAGAAAATACAAAAAATCAAAAAAATACAAAAAAGGCTAAAAATAACAGCGATTCTTCATTTTTATCAGGTGGTGTTGATAATATTGAAGATTTAGAATTAAATGATAAAGAAAATATTCAAGATTATTCACATAAAACTGATGTCAAAAATTATAATGTAAATATTGAAGATGATCCAATCAGGAAAGAAAGCACTTTTTTTGATGTTTCATTAAATGAAAATACATTTGTTGAAGATGACGCTTCATTTGTTGACAAACAAAACCAAAATCAACAATCAACAAACATGTCTAAAACAATCACATTCAAAGGGAAGAACATTGCTAGAAGACCACGTAAAACAAAAACTGATAAGGATACAACCTCTGCAGCTTTGGTAGACAGCAATAAAGTGAATGAAGAAGATAAAATAACATTTTTAGTGGAAAGAGGAGGTCTTTCTACTGCCTTGATGGATTTGAAGTACATGTCTCATTCTGTAGAAACATCAGCAAGTCAAAGCTTTAGCATTTACTGCATCAAAGGAAAGATCAATTTAACTGCAAATGAGAAATTAATTCATTTGAAGAAAGGATCAGTTTTTATAGTTTCTGAAGCTGATAATTATGAGATGGAATGTACATCAGAGTCAGGGTCGAGATTGCTTATTACATATTTGATATAAATAAAAGGGGTTTAGTATATGTTGTTGTACTGTGTTGTTATAGTAGGATGATGATGGTGATATATTATTAGTTAGATAATCAGGTTAGTTAGTTAATCAGGTTAGTTAGATAGTTAATCAGGTTAGTTAGATAGTTAATCAGGTTAGTTAGATAGTCAATCAGGTTAGTTAGATAGTTAATCAGGTTAGTTAGATAGTTAATCAGGTTAGTTAGATAGTTAATCAGGTTAGTATATCAGATTAGTTAGTATAATATTAATAAAATATTGCGAATAAAATAATAATATTTTACTATAATAAAAATATATAAATTTAATTATCAATCAGAGAAGCTTATGTTTTCTTCATAAAAGGCAATGAGATGCAACGGTCCTTTAATTGCCATTTCTGAACTCAAACAAGTGCACTTCTTCTCATCATTTGTCAAATACTCAACCTCAAAAACACCATCCTTGTTCTGTGTCACACCTATCACCTTCTGTACAGTGCTGTCCCATTCATTAGTAACATTACGCTTGAATTGCTTAGCCTTTGGTTTTTTCTTGTTCTTCCTGCAATCTTCATAAATCTTTATAAGGTCTTCACAATACACGTGCTTTGCATCAGACCAGGTGTTGTCCTCTGATGGATAGCCTAACCATTTTATGAGATATTGTTTCTTGCCTTTATGCATTCTGTCAGATACAATTGACTCAACCTCATAAACTTCATCTTCGGACTCAATACTTGACATGGAAAAAAAAATAATTTTTTTTTTAGTTTTTATTTTAAATAATTAAAATTTTTATCATTTTTTAAAATAAATATTTTATATATTATTGTTATATTATATTATATTATTTATATTCTATACTTAATTATATTTTAATACTTATATATTATATTTACACATCTATATCAGCTTAAATTATTCATTATTGATTTATTCACTTATTTTTTCTTTTATGTTCACCTTTAACATTAATACTTCTAGAACTAACAGTGTATTTAGTAACAATCCTCAATCCTAAGAAAAACGACCCACAAAATGTTATTATCACACCTAAAATAAACATTTTCAACTGTTTCTTAGAAAAATGATCAAAATCTTGAAAATAAATACCAGCAGTCACCATCGATAGAATAGTCCACGTTACATGAAAAATAGGCACCACAAGAAGCGCATCATAATGCTTTAACGCCCTATTTATCCAATATACCTGCAACACAGTACACGTAACAAGAACACCTACAAAAAAATGTGTCACAAAATTCGTAAATTGATTATCTCCATTCAAAGACTTATGAATTATCTCACCTAGTGATTTCGCTGATAACGCTGAAAATGAAGCTATAAAAGATCCTAAACACACATAAAATATAACCATAAAATACTTACACATGTATCCATTCTCTTCAAAATAAACATTAGCTCTTAAAAACTGAAAATTATCATTAAGTAACTCCCAATCACTATTAATCTCAACAAACTTAATCGTCGAATATAAAATAATAATCGTCAAAATTAAAAATAAAAACCAAATAATCGTAGGCAAACGTCTATACATCCTAAGAAGCTCACATAATGAGTAAATCTCATGTGATTTCGATGTATTCGACACAATAATAGTAGATCCAATAAAAACTAGAAGAATAGCCACTGCATCCTTCCATGTAAACACTTCACCATTTATCGCAGGTGCAAATATAGAATTAGACACCAAACCAGTAGCACTCAATCCAGCCAACAACGACTGATTACCAAAAAGATAAGCAGAAAAAGAAACAACCTTACCTATTGTATAAATACCACTTCCAAATAGCAGCGTGCTTATGGGATAGTCAAGAACATTAATATATGCTTGCTTATAGCTCTTCTTTTGAAAATTAATTCCTAAATTGATAAAAACATTTCCAAAAATACTAAGAAGAACACCAAAAGCCCATGATTTTCCTGATTTGTCCATACAAGTTGCCACACCATTGTCCATAGCGCAAACCTGTGATGACATACATCCTGATAAAGAACCAGGCCTGTTCAGCTGACATTCACCCTTAGGAGGGATGGGCTTACAACAATATTTTGTATTTTCTACAATATTATTTTTGCAATCACTACCACTTTTACAGGTTCCTGAGCATGCCAAAGGGCCCAAGAATGGATATGATGAGCAATCTTCTGGCGCATGGCAGTGAGAATTTGGTTGTAATATTTTTTTACATTTTCCTTTTACACAATAAAGACCATTAAAGTCAAGCATTCCTGATACTGAGCAATCAAGATCAGTTTCACAGTCTGTAGGTATGTAGATTAGCCCACCAAGGTTCATGTTTATGTTGTTTGGTTTACTTTTCTAATATGAAACAAAAAAACAAAAATTTATTGGTTATTTATATTTCTTTCATGTTTGATACTTGAATTTATGAAAAATTTAAATATAATAGGCTAGTGTTATTGTATTAAATCTAGAACGATTATTGATATGTTAAGTGATGTTGAAAATTCTTAATTAATCTTTATAAGGTATGACTATATATACTTCTTAATGAGACATAAAATTTGAATCTTAAAGTGATTTATTGTATTCAATTATTTGGGTTTATAATTACGAATAAATATAATATTGATCAATATTTAAATATTTGATATTAAAAATATGTCACTATAATTGTACCATACCTACCAATCTAATACATATTAAATCATAATATTTTATTAACAGTTAGTTAGTGACATAATAAGAGTCCTTGGATCGTTAATCAACAGACAAAACTTCTTAAGTCTATTAAACTTAGACATAAATTCTTTATCAGTCGCCTTCCCTAGCTTAGCCTCAATCAATCTACCTCTTCTCGTAATAAGTTCAATTTCTCCCTTTTCTGACTCAAAATTTATATATAAAATATCATTTTCCATCCTAATAGACTTTTTTAAAAATATTTTTTCATAAATATTAAGCATGTATGTCTTCCAATGGAAAATATCATCAATATAATTTTCAGTATTTATAATCGTCAATCTTTTTTCTTTCTGAGCCAAATCTTCAAGCTTAGCCTTCGATCTTTTACATTCCTCCACCTTTTGATTATAAACCTTGGACTCTAACACCAAATTGTATTTTTCAATGTTACATATTGAGCTAGTGACTTCACTCTCAATTACCTCCAATCTTTTGTTCATATCATCAACAGCTTTTAACTTTTCAAAAACATCTTTTTTGTTATCAAGAATATTCTCAAGAGCACTCACATTAGCATTAAATTCATCAATATCACTCTGCTTCAACTTAATTTCTATTTTACAACCATGTATATCAACACTTAACTCTCTAATCATGTTTAAATACTCTTCATTCTTTGCTTTGACTTTCTTTAGCTCAGATTTTAAATTATCAGTGAGTTCACTCAATTCTTGCACTGATTTGTTATTTATATTTAAAAAGAACTCAAGTTTACTCTTTAGCTCTTTAAAACCAAACTTAAAATTATTAAAATAGTCCTTAATATGTGATAGATCATGTTCTATGGTTGAGTGGTCAAGTTGAAATGACATGAAAATTTTTACAAAAAAAACAAAATATTTGAACTATTTTATTTTTATACACAGATACCTTCCTTTTCATAGTCATAAGTACTTAACCAGTATTTATGTACCATTATAGCTGCACAGAACCCATAAAGAGTCACAAAAAATAAGCTATCTAAGTTCCTTTCACTGTGTATGGCTATAAGATCAGCAAATAAAAATACATGAATGATAGAAAGTACTACAAACATAAAAGAAATACTAAGAACACCATAAGACCATATCTCTGATCTCATCTTATTAAGCTTTCGAATCTGACCAAAGACGTATAAGAGAAAATACACATAATTGAATAGAATACCAGAGTATATCACTAGCTCTGCATTTTTCGTAAGCAAAGATGTAAAAATAAAACCCATAATCATGAAAAAATACACAATACTGATGATAGCATGAAATGTTTGACTTTCTAACCCCATAATACCATATATTTTATCAATAGTGATCGTAGATAAACATAAGCTAAAAAATGCTGTTGAGCAAATACTTATTTGATTAAGAACTAAAAAGTTAAGCATGTCTCTTTGTATGTAGTGTTGAAAGTTTATTGTGAAAATTGAGAATATAGTGCTAGCTATGTAAGTGTAGAAGAAGAATTTCATCTCACCTTGGCCTATTGATGAGTAAAGAGAGCTGATATGATTGATGATTCTGATGCAAGATAAAACTATGATTATATTCAAAACGAAGGTGTAAGGAGACTGAATTTTTATGCCTAGAATACTTCCTTTAGAGCAAATGAATCTAGAACTATCAAGATCTAACAGCTTACAGGCGGTGTATCCGACCTGATTACATATATACTGAGGATTCATTGTTTATTTATATCAAAAAATATTTATTTTGATATGAACAATAATAAAAAAATCAATATTTTTATTAATTTGTTGTTTTATTCTTTAATCAAGCACTTTATTAGCTATTTTAGATCTTAATTTAAAAAATCTATAATATTCGTAATTTTTAAAATATTTGAATAGAATTGAAAGATTAAAAACATTATTTAATGAATTTATTGGTAAATTGTTATTATGACATTAAATCTAACTCTATATTAATATTGATTCGACATCTCTAATCATATCAATCAATATATGATATGATTAGAGATTAGTTAGTCAGTCAGTATAGTTAGTCAGCCAGTATAGTTAGTTAGTCAGTATAGTTAGTCAGTCAGTATAGTTAGTCAGCCAGTATAGTTAGTTAGTCAGTATAGTTAGTCAGCCAGTATAGTTAGTCAGTATAGTATAATTAGTTTATTTTAAATTAATTACTGATTAATTTAATTATAAAAGGTATATTAACTGTAATCAATGTAAATTCCACACCAATCACCTTTTTATACATGAAACAACATGAAAGCTAAAATACAATAATCATTCTTGATAAGAATAACCAAATTAATTACAAACTAGAAATATCACAATAATTTATTAATATAGCTTCATAGACCAAAAATATTATAATTATTGTTGTAGATCCACGCGCATTCAAAATTTTAATTTTTTTAATTTTTTTCCAAAATCTTTAATATACAATTTTTTTACAAAATCTTTAATAATACTTCTTATACTCTTTAAATACAAATAATATTCTCATGCAATTCATAATAACATGAAACTGAAAATATTTGTTTTTGTCCAAATCTGAAACAATCATGAAAGGGGTTTAAAAAATTAGAAAAAAATGACCCCAATGAAAAACATTTCTTTTTTAGAATATTTGCAACTCTTTAAGCAGATCTTAGGTAAAACTTTATTAGGCGACTATAAAGTTATGACACTAGGTGTTATCTACATGATATCAGTTGCTGTATCAACGTACTTCGTTAACATGACTACTAAAACCTCCACCCAACTCATCAAGAACTTAGAAAATCATACAGAATTCAACAGTATACTTATGTTATTCTTATTATCCTCTATCTACTCAGTTCTTCTGAAATATATCCCTATGTTTCTCTTTGATTACTATCTTCAAGATATTTGTAGAAATCAATTTATTATATACGCAAGAGAGTATTTAAGAGAAAATTACATAGACTTCCATAAGAAAACACCGGGTGATATGAGATATGCTATATTCCTTAAATCAATAGCTGCCCCCCTAACAGCAAATTTGACAATATCAGAAATACCTATGCTCTTTGGAACTACTTACTTCTTCCTAGTTGATGCTGCGCACAATATAGACAGATACTCACTACTATTCCTCGTCTTGATACCATGTATTTATCTTCCACTAAGGTTTTACTTCGTTCATAAGAAAATGGATTTTCAGACAAATTATTTCTCTCAACAGCAAAAAATGTCTAGCAAACTTTATGACAAGCTTTTAAACTACGAAGTCATCAAAACATATAACTTAGAGGAAAGTGAGGCAACTTCATTCTATGAAAAGCTTGGGGACCAAAAAAGAGCTTATGTTGAACTTGGCAAGGTTGATGCTATCATGAGATGCACGCTAGACTTTGTTCTATTAATTCCATACGTCCTTGCACTCGGATACGGCTCCTTCACTAAATCAAACTCAGATGAATCAACATTTAAACTTACCTTGCAATATACAATTTTACAATCAACATTAAGACGTATTGGAAGAGAATATGACAATTTGATGTGGTTTTTGAACCAAATCAAATTTACTGAAGCAAAAGGACCAACACCTGAGGATGGAAAGGACGAATTGACTTCTTTTGAGAACTCCATCGAGTTCAAAGATGTTCGTCTCTTACATGATACTAAGATCATACTAGAAAACCTTAATTTTGCTATTGAAAAGGGCGAGAAGGTGGCAATTGTCGGTCCTAATGGTACTGGTAAGAGTACCCTTGTCAAATCATTACTAGGATTTGTAAAAATGGAGGGTGAAATATTATTTGATGATAAAAGCACTAATGATTTGTCTTGGAAAAGCATTATTAAGCAAATTTCTTATATTCCACAGGATGACTTTACATCAGATGATACAATCAAGGCAAATTTGCTTTTAGGAGACAAAAATGCCAGTGATGATTTAATAATTGAAAAATCAAAGCTATTTGGTGCTCATGAAGCTTTTATGTCCCTCGAGAGTGGATATGAGACCAGAGCAGGCCCTCGTGGCAATAAGTTAAGTGGAGGGCAAAAACAAAAACTGTCTTTGATCAGAGCTGTGCTTAAGGATGCACCATTATTTATTCTTGATGAAGCAACAGCATCAATGGATAAAAACTATGAAAAGGTACTGATTTCGCATATTTTCAATCACCTTGAAGATAAAACATTGATAATGATTGTACATGGAAGGGATTATTTACACAAATTTGATAAAATTTTATTTATGAACAGTGGTACGTTAGAAGATAGTGGTAACTTTGAGTCATTGTACTCCAGATCAAATAACTTTAGAGAATTTATAGGAGAAGAATAAAGAAAAATAAATGTTTTGACTGAATAATTTTTTTTAAATTTTGAATTTGTCATAATTGTTGATTTTTTTGAAATTAATTTCTTAAATAGAAACACACCATAATATCATCACTGAGATATATTCATCAATTAAGAAAAACACTTATGATTATTTTTATTTATCACTATTTAAATTTTCACTTGTAAAAATTTTAGCAATTTCTACTCTAATGGAATCATGGAAAATAAGTTGCAAAGGTGATTGTAAAATATGTCAACTAGACACTTATTTGCATCCAACATGGTGTGAAATGCTTAAGGACGAGTTTGATAAGAAATATTTCAAAGATATCAAAGAGCGTCTTCATGCAAGCGATGTGTGCTATCCACCAACCCACCAGATTTTTAGATTTTCAGAACTTTGTCCACTTAAAGACGTTAAGGTTGTCATTCTCGGACAAGATCCATACCACGGTGTGAACCAAGCGGAAGGATTATCATTCTCTGTTCCTATGGGCGTAAAGGCTCCTCCTAGCTTGAAAAATATTTTTAATGAGCTTAAGAATGACATAGATGGCTTCAAAATACCTAATCATGGAAATTTAATACAGTGGGCGAAGCAGGGTGTCCTGTTATTGAATGATACATTGACCGTAGCGAAAAATACACCAGCATCTCATTCAAAAATAGGATGGAAGCTGTTTACACAACGAATACTTGAAATAATCAATAATGAGCTTTCTAATGTCGTCTTCATGCTGTGGGGTAATCATGCTAAAGAAAAAATGAGGATTATCGATAAAGAAAAACATCTGATCCTAACTGCTGCTCATCCGAGTCCTTTCAGTGTCAAAAACTTCTTCGGATGCAAACACTTTTCGAAGGCAAATGAATACTTGGAAAAAAACGGTAAAGAGTCGATTGATTGGTGTTTAGATTAAAATTTTACTAATTTATTTGCATCCATTTAAAAAATAAACGTTAAATCTATGATTGAAATTTTTGTTTAAATTTTGTTTATGTGTCGAAAAACAACCATTTTCGGTCTTGTTCTTAATGAATACTCTTTTGACTCTTCCGTGTACAAACGCAAATGCACAGGATATGCATGGCTCTTTGTAGAGATATGCGCTGAATCCCGTACATAGATATCCAACCTTTGATTTGCTCACTTCTTCAATACATTTTAGAATAGAATGTCCTTTTATATTATCAATATCATAACTTTTGTACAAAATGTTAGTCCCATCAGCTATAATACAAGAACCCGAACATATTGTTCTAAAGCAATCACTTGTTTGTTGCAATATGTTGTAACTATTATTTTCATCAATACATTCTTCAACCTTATGGTAATAATGGCAAGGCCATATCTCCTCTGCTTCCTTATATTGTTGATAATTTGGGTGAAACGATGGCACCATGACCTTTGTCTTTGGGTATTTACCATCTAATATTGTCTCGAATGAATTTGTTGAAGCTAAAAACAATATTTTATCATCAACCCTTTTAATCCGCTTTAAATATTGTTCTATTGCTGGTAATTCATTACTTTCTATTAGTTTAGAAACATCATAGGGTGGTATCTCATATGCCACACCTTCCTTATAACTCATTGCTCTTTCTTCCTCGTAGCTTTTTACCCTTTCAAACATAAAAATTTATCTGTACAATCTCATTTAACAATATTAAAAGTTGATTTCATTAAATAAAATAAACATAAATTAAATTGACCAATCATGAGTATTAAACTATTTTTATTAGCAGAAAATATAAAAAAAATGTTTCAGAAATAATTTTCTTATATTTTCTCTGTGAAATTTTTTTCCCAATGTTCGAAAAGGATGTGGAGAGACGTATCAATTCTGTACAATTCGGTCTTATGAGTCCAGAGGAGATCAAGAGAGGTTCTGTCTGTCATGTGCTTTTCCCAGAAACAATAGAAGGGGGTATCCCTAAGGAACAAGGGCTAAATGATTTGAGAATGGGTACTACAGAAAGAGGCTTTATCTGTAAAACATGTGGCTTATCTAATTATGAGTGCCTTGGCCACTATGGTCACATCGAACTCACTAAACCTATGTTTCATATAGGCTACATCGCTAAAACAAAAAAAATATTAGAATGCGTCTGTTTTTATTGCTCTAAGCTAAAAACATCAAAAAAAAATTTACCACATGGTGTTGAAGGTATTTGGGAAATTCTAAAATCAAAAGGTGTTTGTGAAGGAGAACTTGGTGTTGAAGGGAAAACAGGATGTATGAACAAACAACCAGTCATTAAAAAAGAAGGACTAAACTTATATGCTTTTATGAAAGGTGATGAAGACCAAGAGGGTAAGGTTTTGCTTAATGGTGAGCGTGTATATAATATATTTAAAAAAATCTGCACAGAAGATGCTGACTACCTTGGGTTTTCTAAGGAATTTTGTAAGCCTGAGTGGCTACTATTGACGGTGGTTTTGGTACCTCCTCCTGCTGTTAGACCTTCTGTCGTAATGAATGGTCTTCAACGAGGAGAGGATGATTTAACACATAAACTGAGTGATATAGTTAAAGCAAATGCACTTTTGAAGAAATATGAACAGGAAGGAGCTCCAGGACACATAGTAAGAGATTATGAACAATTATTACAATTTCATTTAGCAACCTTTGTTAATAATGATATTGGAGGGCAACCCCAGGCACTTCAGAAAAGTGGTAGACCATTGAAAAGTATTAGTGCAAGATTAAAAGGAAAGGAAGGTCGTGTTAGAGGTAATTTGATGGGTAAGCGTGTTGATTTTTCAGCCAGATCTGTGATTACGCCGGATAGTTGTATTTCTGTCGAAGAAGTTGGTGTACCACTTGAAGTAGCAATGATTCACACATTTCCTGAAGTAGTTACAGAATTTAATATAGAAAAAATGCAAGAACTTGTTAGCAGAGGTCCAAATGAGCATCCTGGAGCTAACTATGTTATTAGAACAGATGGTCAACGTATTGATCTTAAATACAATCAAGAAGGGTTTTTATTGACACCAGGTTGTGTAGTTGAACGACACATGCAAGATGGTGATAATGTATTATTTAATCGACAACCAAGTTTACATAAAATGTCTATGATGGGTCATAAGGCCAGAATAATGAAAGAAAAAAGTTTTAGACTTAATTTAAGTGTAACCGCTCCTTATAACGCCGATTTTGATGGTGATGAAATGAACTTACATATGCCTCAAAATTATTCATCTAAGACGGAATTGGCTATGTTGGCCAATGTTTCTAATAATATCATTTCACCACAATCACATAAACCCGTTATTGGAATTGTACAAGATACTTTGGTAGGAACATATTTATTTACCTCGAAAGACACATTTTTTAACCGAAGACAGGCAGCAAGTTTGTTGTTTTCTGCTGGTAAAGATTTTATAGACCCAGTTATTTCCTCTCCTGTTGAATTGTGGTCCGGGTTGCAACTGTTTTCTGCGGTTGTTCCTTCAATTGACTATACATCCTCTTCTATGAAGATAAGAAATGGACATATCCTTTATGGTATTGTTAATAAGAAGGTTTTAGGTGCACAGGGTGGTTTGATACATATAGTTACCAATGATTGTGGTGATAAAGTTTGTGTGGAGTTTATAAATTCAATTCAGCAGATAATTAATCATTTCTTACTTCATATCTCCTCATTCTCTGTCGGAATTGGTGATATGGTATCTCATATTGATGTACAACCAACAATATCTAAAGCAAAGGAAGAGGTTGATGATCTAATATATCAAGCTAAGTTTGGACATTTCGAGAAAGCTCCTGGTTTATCAATTACAGAAACATTTGAACAAAAGGTGAGCGTAATATTAAATAAAGCCAGAGATTTGTCTGGTTCTGCTGCTGAAAAAGCTCTTAAATCAGTTAATTATATGAGAACAATGGCAGCTGCTGGTTCAAAGGGTTCTTTAATTAATATATCTCAAGTAGCTGCTTGTGTGGGACAACAAAATGTTGAAGGTAAAAGAATTCCTTTTGGGTTTAATTCTAGAACGCTGCCACACTTTTCTAAGCATGATTATTCAGCTGAATCTAAAGGTTTTGTTCAAAATTCTTATATTAATGGATTAAGCCCTCATGAATTCTTTTTCCATGCCATGGGTGGTCGTGAAGGTTTGATAGATACTGCTATTAAGACTGCCGAGACTGGTTATATTCAAAGAAGATTGGTAAAAGCTATGGAGGATGCTACCGTTCAACACGACTCATCAGTGCGAGGAGCTAATGGCCAAATATACCAAATGATGTATGGAGAAGATGGCTTTGATGCAACAAAATTAGAATTCGTCCATTTTAATCTTGATAACTGTTTGATCGATCTTTCCCAGATTCAACCTGAAGATGTAACTGATGAAGTGTATAAGCTTATTACTTATGATGAAGATCTTCAAGAAATGATTTTAAAAGAAAATAACTATTTAAAGTCATGTATTGCTAAGATTCGTACGAAGCCTAAAGATCTTAATATAAGGGAACATTATAATGATATGGCTAGAGAGAGATCTAATCTTATGAATGATTTTATTGAATCTCTTAGTTCTAAAAACCCATCTATTAGTACTGAAGTTGGTGGAGATATTTGGAGTTTAGACAAATTTGCGTCCCCTTTCGATATTTTGAGAATAATCACACCATATGTTTCGGCTAATAACATTTCTAATGTGTCACCTTACACTGTATTTAAACTTTTAGATGAGTTAAGCTCACACAACCAAATTCTTAATTTTTATATTAGAAGTTCTTTGTCCTTAAATACCGTCATTGGTAAGTATAAATTTTCAAATGATCAATTTAAGTTAATTATTGAGGAAATACGTGATAAATTAAAGTGTTCTAAAGTATCTCCAAGTGAAATGGTGGGTACTCTTGCAGCTCAATCAGTAGGAGAACCTGCTACTCAAATGACTTTGAATACATTTCACTTGGCTGGTGTGTCTTCGACCGTTTCTATGGGTGTCCCTCGTTTGAACGAAATTATTAACGTTTCTAGAAATATTAAAACACCATCAATGAAGATTTATCTAAAAAATTGTGAATCGGCTGATGAAGCACATTCCATTCAAAATAAAGTTGAATGTCTCAAGCTTGGTCAACTTTGTACCGCCACATCCATATATTATGATCCTGAGGTGACTTCTACGTTTATTGAAGAAGATAAAGAATTTGTTGATGCTTACTTTGAATTTCCTGATACAGATTTTGACTTTAATTTATTATCACCATTTTTAATTAGGATATGTCTATCTAGATCTGCTATTGTTGCAAAAAATCTATCTGTAACCCAAATAGCTGAAAGACTTAGGAAATGTGTATTCCATTCGCATATTCTTCACTCTGATGATAATGATCTAAATTCTGTTATCAGAATTAGATTACATAGTTCTTCTGTTGAAAGTATTGATCAGCTGAAATCAATTCTATCGTCAATATTAAAAACCCATTTACAAGGATTTGAAAATATCAAAAAGGCTTATCTTTCACAGGAACATGATGAATGGTTTATTCAAACAGATGGTATTAATTTAGATATATTAAATGATGATGATATAAATGGAACTAGAACAACTGCTAATGATTTAACTATAATAGCAGAAAGATTGGGTATAGAGGCTGTAAGAGGTGCTATTTTAAAGGAATTAAGCTTCGTTATAGATGGAAACGGTTCTTACGTTAACTATAGACATATTTCATTGCTAGCAGATATTATGACAATGACTGGTAGATTATGTGGAATTACAAGACATGGTATAAATAGAGAAGGGGCTGGTGCTCTTAAGAGGGCATCTTTTGAACAAACTGTTGAAATTCTTTTAGAGGCCGCTGTAAATGCAGAGGATAACAAAGTGACGGGTATTACTGAAAATATTATGTTGGGGCAAGTTGCGCCTCTTGGTACTGGATGTTCTGAATTGATATTGGATGTTAAGAAGTTGGATAAGAGTATACCTGTGATTCATTCAAAGATTGAGATTTCTGGTGAACAAGAGTATGATCGTGAACAATTGTTTTCTACCAAGACTATTTCAGATATTCCTACTGCAGGTAGGGATTTCTCACCTCTTTCACCTGCTGCAGGTTCTTCCTACTCTATGTTGCCAAATTACGCTCCTGTTTCACCAAGTCATACGCTTAAGAGTACTATGGGATTGTACAGTCCTAGTTATAATGCTGATACGACTGCTTATAGACCTACATCGACATCTTACAGACCTACCTCACCTATGGGTACTAACTTGAGTGGATATTATACTCCGAGTGTAGCTAATCCGCGTGGAATAGCGTCACCTGGGTATTCTATTTTTTCATCAGCATATGATACTAATGTAAGTTCTTACAGTCCAACAATTTCAAATTATAGCCCAACCAGTCCTATGAATAGTGGTTCAGCTCATTCGAACATGTATGCACCAAAAACCCCAAAACATATTGAAGATTATGATGAGAGTGATCATGATGATTTATATAAATCAAAATAAATATATTGATTATTTAAATTTGCTTTGTATATGGTTTTGTTATCTCGCTGAGGATTTAGAGTCCTTGACCTTAATCTATTAGTTATACTTTTTATTCCATCCTTGTTGAAATATAAAAAGAATTCTTCATCTTATTTAATTATGTTTTAAGGTTTTTGGTTGTGTGAAGCTGAATTAGGCGTAAAGGCTTATTACTTCAATACAGTAATTTTGAGATTGTGTTAATAATTTTCAAATTTTTAAGATTATTCTTTATCACCTAAGCATAGCAAATTTAAATATTTAGAGGTACATCTTAGTTTGATTTAAATTATTTGTTTCAATAATTCTTCTATACAAAAGTTTTTATATTTTATTTTTTTTGTAATTTCCATGGCTCTGAAAATAAAAACAACAGATGGTGAAGTTTTTAGCCTAGATGGTAAAATCTTAACTAAAAGCATTTTATTTCAAGAATTGCAGTCAATCAGACCATCAGATCACCCTTTAGACGTGTGTTTCTGCTCTAAAGCATTCAATCATGTGCTAAAATTTGCCGAATTTGATAATGTTGAGCTTAAGAGTAACTATAACCCATTGGAAATATATTTTACTGATGATTATCTGCACTATTTTGATAATACTACGTCTGAAGATATAATAGAAATAGCAAACACTGCTAACTATTTGGACTATCCATTTCTTCTTGAGCTGTGTTGTAAAATTTTTGCAAATAGAGCTGAGGATCTCTCTAAAAGTGAGGCAATCAAATTAATCAAGGGAAAGGATCTCGATGATGATGAACATAGAAAATTGGATCATATGTTTAACTTTCTATGAATAAATTTGTTTATTTTTCATATTTTATAATATAAAAGTTTATTTTTAACGTTTATCAGTAAAAATGTGGTGATTTTTGTCTTAAATAAATAATTGAAGCAAATATCAAATTTTAAGTATTTTAAAGTACTTCTATTGATATTTGTATCACTTTATACTTTAATTACGGTGATTTGCACAAAATAAAATATTATTTATATTTAGAAATACCAATTCTTTATAAAATTTGTATATAATATAGATCCTTTTTTACCTAAAAATTGATATTTTTATTTATTTTAAATATGAAACAAACTTCTAATAAATAGAGGCATGTCATAAATATTATGGATGTGGCTTCTGAGATTGTTGTTTGGGGTGATGCAGAGACTTTAGTTGGTATGGAAATAGCTGGGATAGTAAATAGAGATTCACATAAGAATTTGATTGAAGAAACACAAGAAACATTATCTGAAGAGTTAGAACTCAAATTTGAAGAGATTTGTAAAAGAAAGAGCGTTGGTATATTTTTTATCTGTGATTTTGTAGCAGGAAAGATAAAGAATTTGATTTCTAGCAAAAAGGAAGTACTTCCTGTGATTTTAGTAATACCATCTAAGAACCAAGTAATATAATAAATAATTTCTTATATTTTTGGGGTGTTAAATACAAATAAACTTTTTAAATATAATACAATATGATCAAATCTAAATATATCTTAAATCTGTACTTATAATCCTATTATAAAGTAGCTAGATAAGTTTATATATAAAAGTATTAATATTTTTGTAATAGGTAGATAAATATAAAATCAATACAAAAAATAACTTTAAAAACATTAGAATATATTCAACAGATGTTACAATCCTTTACTAAATGTATTTTTCCATCCTTAAAAGCACATAGCTTAAATAAAAATAACTTTGACGAGTTACAAAGCAAGTCAATATATCTTTTGACCCAAAACAAAAAATTAGCTTAAAATATTTTAGCAACACAAAATAAAATAATAAATTTAACGATAAGATTTTTGATATCTTGCACGTGCACCAGGACCACCATACTTCTTTGGCTCCTTTCTTCTGGAATCAGCAATTAAGCAAGTCCTATCAAATCCTAATATTACTTTAGTTATCTCTTGTCTAACAACCTCATCAATACCAGCATATAAAGCTATTATAGCTTTGCACATGGCTTGTCTAGCAGCATAAATGGCGTTGACTCTACCACCACCCCTAACTAAGCTTGTTTTAATATCTACGCTAAGATCTTTTGTGTATCTCTCATCAACAATGTTAAGAACTTCCTGTAGCTTATCTACCATCAATGAATTTGGATGAACATTGATTGGAACTCTGTCAATAGTCAACTTGAATTCATCGGATTGAGCAATGTGACAGTTGGCAACACCAGTTCCGCACTTTCCTTGAGTACTTATTACTTTTTGAACCATATGGGTAAAATTTTTAAAAAAATTTTAACCCCAATGAAGAGAAACAATGCTATACCAAACAATCATTTCAAGAAGACTAACCAGCCTATTAAGTCATGGTTCAGTCAGCCATTAAAAGCAGCTCAAAGGAAGAAGTTGAGAGATTCTAAGGCTAAGAAATGTGCACCAAGGCCATCATCCAGACTTTATCCAATTGTCAGATGTTCAACCATTAAAAATAAGAAAGAGAGACTTGGTAAGGGTTTTTCATTGTCTGAACTTAAGGCTGTAGACTTGAATGAGAACTATGCAAAGACCATTGGTATTGCAGTCGATACAAGAAGATGGACCAAGAATCAAGAGGCTTTTGATAAAAATGTTCAAAGGCTTAAGGAATATGTTTCTAAGCTTACATTCTTCGGTTCCTACGGCGAAGCCAGAGCTGCAGGTGCTGAACAGTACAGGGGTGTTATCATGCCAATTGAGAAGAAGGCTATCGAGATATCAACTATTACTGCCGAAGAGCTTGCCAAACTTTAAAATAAATATTTAAATTTTTCTTAAAATTTTTATTTTTTTGTTAGTTTCTTTAAGTTGTTTCACTCTTGAAAATCTTTGTCTGATATCAATATATTTTCCAAGTCTTAACTGATATGGTTTTATCTAAAATATTTGATAAATATCATATTATTATTTTGCTAAAATTAATATATAGTGTTTTAAGCCTAGTTAGTGCTCCAATATATATTAAATCAAATGTTATTATTTTCTATATTTATAATAAATATTTAATATATAATGTAATTAAAAAACATTTTAGTTCAAATAGTACAGGTATCCACATTTACATACTTATTAATATACTTTATTTATTCTTTAATATCATTATTATCTAATTTTAAATATAAATGAAAAAATTTTGAAATATCAATCCATGAATAACAAAGATGAATCAGCAGAACTAAGTTGGAAAGAATTGTATCTTAGAACATCAGAAGATAAAGAAATATTAAGTGGAGCAAGTGGACAAGTAAAACCATTCACTTTAACCGCATTAATGGGACCAAGTGGTGCCGGTAAGACAACTCTTCTTAACACTCTTGCCGGAAGAAATGATAACTCTTTATCCCTTGATGGAAACATTTACATAAACGGAAAAGACAGAAATAGCATTAACTGGTCAAAATTTGTTTCTTACGTACCACAAGCATTCTATGCTTATGATCAAGAAACGGTCTATGAGACTGTTAAATTTGCAGCTGATATTAAATTATCACCTGATAGGGTTGAGTCTAAAGTAGATGAAGTAATTGAGACACTTGGCTTATCAAATGTGAGGGACACCTATTTGAATTCTATAAGTGGTGGTGAACGGGTCAGGGTCAGTCTTGCCATAGAGCTGCTAAGTGATCCTTCGTTAATCTTTTTAGACGAAATCACAAGTGGGTTGGACTCCTTCAATGCCCTCAACATCCTCAAAATACTTAAAGATTTAGTTAAAAATGGAAGAACAATCATCACAACTATACATCAACCATCATATAAGATGTTACAGTACTTTGACAAGATAATTTTAATGTCTAAAGGTGCACCTGTCTTTGATGGATCAATTGATGATGGTATTGAATTCTTTTCAGAGTGTGGGTTTGATCTTCCTAAAAACACAAATCCTGCTGATTTCTTCCTTGATGTCATTGTCTTAGATACCACAACCGAAGAAAGAAAAGCTCGGTCCATTCAAAACATAAATTCTATTAAAAATGAATGGAAATTCAGAGAAAAACCATTGAAATTTGAAACTGATGATGAAATTCACATAAAAGAGCTACAAGGCAGTAAATTCAACTTCCTTAATCTGTATTTTAGGAATCTAACCAATGTGCTAAGGAAAAGAAATTATATTTTATCAAAAATAATTCAAAAAATATTTTTGATCGTTCTTTTTGCTTTAACTTTCTTTAATCTGAGAAATAGCCAAGATATTTTTAGTCTTAGAGGCATTTTGACCTTCTTTTTTATCAATGAGCTTTTTGCTATTTCAGGTCCAATCTTTAATATTTTCCCTCAAGAAATCAGAGTTTTGAAAAGGGAAAGAATGTCTGGCTTTTATTCTGGTTATGCCGCATATGCTGCTAAGTTTTTATCTGAAGCAACTATTGTTTTGGCTTTTGAGTCTGTTTATATCACTTCTGTGTATTGGGTTGTCGGTTTGAGAGCTGATTTCTTTATTTTTATAGAATTTTTGTTCATTTTGTTGCTTCTTTCTATAGTTTCAATTTCACTTGCACTCACTGTCAGTTCAGCCTTAGAGACTACTGAGGCAGCACAGGTTGTTGGAGCTACACTGAATGTTTTCTTTGTTTTGTATTCTGGTTCTTTTAACAAGCCAAGTACTATTCCTTCTGCTTTAAGGTGGTTGATTTATTTATCACCTGCTCAATATGCCTTTAGGGCCATCCTTAAGAATCAGCTTGATGATGTTACACTTAATGGTAAGCCTGGTAATGATTACATTGATCAACTAGAGCTTGGAGGTCTGAATATATTTACGTGTGTTGTTATTAATTTTATTTTTGCTGTTTGTTTTTTCACTGCTGGTTCTATAATTTTGCACATGAAAACAAAGAACAATATTAAGAAGAATCAAATAAAAGTATCTAATTAATATTTATAATGTTAGTTTAGTTAATTAATTAGATCCATTCACTACTATTATTATAGGATCTTTTGCTTTTTAATTTTTGATCATGAGATAATATTATCGTTAAGTACTGATAATAAAAAAGATATTGAATTGTCTGAAAGCAAATAATATCATTATTTATAAGTGTATTCTCTCTAAAGAACGTTTATTGATAATAAACTTAAAAGTATTGGGATTCTCTATCTATTTGCAAACTTTAAACATCAACCAGTAAATATATATTTTATTTTTTGCTATCTATTTGCAAACTTTCAACATCAATCAGTAAATATATATTTTATTGTTTGCTATCTATTTGAAAACTTTTATACCAAACAATAAATTAAAATTTTAAAAGTAGGTGTGAATTATTTACAAATGGATGAAGAAACAATATAATATTTAATTATACAAGACTTGAAAAACGAAACACTTAAAATATTTTTTGATACAAGAGAAAATGGATTTTGTTGTATATTTTGCCGTAGAAGGGCAGTGGGTGAAGCCAAGTAAATGTATTAAATAGAAAGACTTTATTTTAAGGTTTTTTGCTTATTGTTTGATCTTCTCCTGATTTTCTGACATGATAAAAATTACGGAATCACTAATGAAGTGGAATTATGTACAAATAGTTAGCATTAGAAGTGATGAAATATTACTACCTTTATTAGAATGTATATTGATATATAATTATTATCTGCAGCGATATGTTACACTTTGAATTTTATAGAATCAATTACGTGAGTTCATACCTTGAATATTATATCACTTTGGAACAATCATATTTGAGTCTAGGAGAAGTTTAAATGATATTTTTAAACAAAATAAATAATTTAATCAAAACTTTCGATAATTTATTACAAATTAAAAAAAATTAATAAATGATCCAAATCTATACTCTAAGTCAGATCATTTGAAGCACTAATGGAATATTAATATGTAAGATTTATACTTTTAATATCAATTAAATAATTACAGGTCCGGGAGAGAAAACCAAAAGGCAATTATGACACTATTAGAACAAATCACAACTCAACACCCTTTTAAATAGTTTTATGAGGGAAAGCACAATATTTTATCGATGGGCCTAGAAGATGTTTTGTTTTCACTTTTGAAAGAAATGTATTTTAATATAAATAGATAGTTACCCTTCATCAATTTCAATTCAAACTGGAGACACTCAATAATAAATCATTCAAGGGGTTTCAAGAATGAAAGAGGAGAGCATTCAAATACAATCGAAAATATTTGAACAGGTTTAAAATCAATCTAAGAACGAAAAGAGGTTTAATATTTGATATTTGATATTTGATATTTAATATTTGATAATTCAAAACAATACATTAAAGAATATAAATTAAACGATGTAATGAGGTTTTAAAACAATAATTTTTATTAAAAAATGTTCATTTATAATGTTATATTTATATGATAGAGACTCAAACGTGAATAATTTTCGTATTCATTGATTAAAACAACAAATATCAAATAAGATAGAAATAAATTTTATATTCTTCTAAAATCACAATTTTATATTTTTCAATTATTCAATTCTTATTTTTAGCTTTGAACTTTTGTATTTTGTATTACAAAACTAAAACGTGTTAAATTTATTATAAAATAAAATATTATTTAGTTTTTAATATGCTAGAACTAAAAATTATTGAGCTTGTTTTGATGAATGTTTAATCCTTCAAATGCTATCCTAAATTATCAAACATGTTTTTATTTGTATTTTTATTGTCAAATCTAAAACTTTCATGGAATCTTTATCACCAAAAATCCATCCTTTTAGATATTTTATGAGATACTCCCACCAATTCCAATCAATTTTTAGTCCTTCTTTTGATTATTTCAAAAGGATTTACTGACTGTGTATAAATATTATTTAAAGATTTATGAAATTTAATGATGAAATAATATTTTAAGATCGCCACCCATCACTCTTAATTTTTAAGTATGAAATGTGAAAATTTTTGATGATTAGAAGAAGAATTTCTACTCTGAACAGAAGTGACAAATATTTACAAGGTCTATAAGAAATACACAATTATAAATAAACTAAAAGTTATCTCAGTTTTTTTCTACAAATATGATTCTTTTGTCTATAATATAAGGTTTCACAATCTACTTTTAAGTAGTTGCAACCAATTTTAGAATTATTTAAATCAGTTTCCAATAATCTTTTTAAAATTATTTTAAACCATATGGTCAAGAGAATCTATGTTCGTTTATCAAATGAATAAAGGGGAAAGGACATTTGCTTAAATCAGGCAGAGATGGTCAACCAAATATGATTACAGAAGCCCTGGAATTAAATCATTGGTTTGTCGTAAAGGTGATTAATAACTATCAAAGGACAGGCCAATAACTTTAAAACAACAGGGTAGTGACTTTAAGCCTAAACTTGATTTTGATCAAAAGAGACAATTGAGAATTTGGGTTGATCAAAATTGTTTTATTTCACTAAAAGAATTCTGTGGAAGAATTGACCTTAATTTTAACCTTCAAGTATCCCGTAGCACATATGATAAGTGCTTAAGAGAGTATCATTACACTATGAAACAGATGACAATAGTCCTTGCTCATCGGAACACAGAAACCACAATCAGAAAACATGTTCTTTTGCACAAGCGTTTCACGAGTATGAAATAACTAAAATTTCTAATCAATTCATGTTTTTGAACAAGGTAGGTTTTACCGTATCATCTGGACCAAAGAAAGGCAGTTCCTTAATTGGAACATTAGCTTTCATAGATCAGCCTGTGGTAAAGACACGAAATATTTATGTTTTTGGTGGCATGAACAAAAATAATATTATATAATATAGAGTTCGTGATAAGGCCTAAACAGAATAGGATTTTAAGGCTTGTCTTATCAGTCTAAAAGCCTCTTGCGTTGAAAACCTAATTTTGATCTGGTTTTATAATGAATAACCCTTATATACCATTACAAGGGCTTGTTTGAGACTATTAGCTGTCCGGATTTGAAAATAGAATACTTTCGGTAAATTTCCTCTTTTTGAATCCAATCGAGTATTACTTCTCTAAATGGAAGAATTTCGTTATTAAAAGAAAGGCAAAAAGCAATCAGAATTTAAAGACTTAATTTAATATGGCTTTGGGAAGTTAAGTGTTTACGATTGTGATAGATAATTTAGAAAAATGATGAGATATATTACCAACTGTGAAAGACAAGAAAACATTAATGAAATTTGATGTTTTTTATTATATCAATTAAATGAAATTTTTAAAATATATATATTTGAAAGTTGATATAAAATATTGAAAAATTGTAATAAAAATTATTGGAAACTTGGCTGCAACAACTAGAAAGTAGATTGGGAAACCCCATAAAACATATTCTCGTTTTTTTCCGGAAAATCACTTTTCTCACCTAAGCGAACAGGATTCTTATCAAAATATTTTTCTTGTTCCTACTTATCAAAAAAATTGAAATATAATATTTTGGTTGAAAGCGCTTATATTGCCTGTCGTCGCATATTTTATTATTTCTTGTCAAAATTTTGAAAAAAAAGAATTTTTATCGAAATATGTTTTTAAGAACAGCGTCAACTTTTTAGAAAATAAGTGAACTCTTTGATTTTTCTAATATTAATTTCTTTAAGAAGATTATCGCAGCTAATACAATAAACTTGTTTTCTGAAAAATAATTTCTTAGTCTTTTTATCAATAAGCTACAGAGGATATAATACTACAAACTAATTTTAAGGAGACAAATCAGCAAATTGAAGTTATCGCCAACAATACTGCATTTATTTATTCAAAAATGAAGCATCATATCATAATAATTTTCTAATTTTTTTATTGTAATAAATCTAATTTTGTGACAATTTTAACAGAGCCAGATTATTTATATAAAGACCAAGCTTTTGTATAACACCACACCATCTCAAATATTCACAACTTAATCAACATCTAATAGCGCATTAACTAGCTATCAAATTTAATTTTTATTCTATATTTTATTTAGATCAATTTTGATATGGTTTAAATAGGTCTTCCTGAATCATTTTTTAACTGTACTATGAATATTATGTTTTTGCTGGTATATTTGATTTAATAAGATGAAATTAACACATTTGTGGGTTTAATAAAATCAATATCGTAAAATTGGGGTTTTCTGAATTTTCGCCACATTATTTGATATTTAAACTTTTTAATTAATAAATGTAAATAAACTATAAAAAGATATTGAGCTACAATTCCTTCTAGTGGTGTCATAATAACCTTACCGGGTTATTTGCCTATCCTATAAATAGTTACAACTACAATGTCATTCAGACTAAAAGTATATTAATAAGTTAGAAATTTCATGATTTCTAATATAAATAAAACTAGAAAATATAAAAATTTAGATCAAAAATCATAATTTGTGATATACTTTAATTAATTTATATTATTGGAACCAAATCACAACATTTCAAGTTTGGTGTTTGACTGTGATGACTTTAATCATTTATCTGTTAATAAAAAATATTCCAAAAAAATCATTTTATCAGTCAATTTGTTCGGTTTGGGAAAAATAATTTGATTATATCTTTTCGAATTGAAATACAAATCAATACGCCTGTAACAACATGGGTAGTAAAACTTTGTGCAACACACCAATCATACGTTCACCTCATTTTTAATAGTAGAGGCTAATTATAAATAAATTTTTGCAATAAGAATTAGCTACAATCCGAATATCTGTTAAATTATGAAACAGATTCAATTAATATTGTTGATGCTTCCATCCGGGAACTGGTCAACCTCTAGGGAATTTGTTTATACTGGTTAGATTGTAATGTTCAACCAGTCTTAATAAGCGATCAATAGTGACAATCTTATGCTCTTTATATTTGAAATGTGGTAGAGATCTCTTTTCGTTGTTTATAATGACTCACCTTATTTTACATTTTTCTCCTTATTTGGTTTTATAGTATATTTTCTCGAAAATCTTTTAAAGTTTTAGGTTTTAAATAATCCTATTCATTTTCTGACGTGTTCACCACTCCTTGTATTGTTTTTGATAAATTTATTTAAATAATCTTAATATTAAAATATGTCAAAAGTCTATTTTTGTCATTCATTTATTCTTATCTTCCACCAGATTTTATTATGATATGAATAAGTAATTGATAATATAAGTAAATTCATCATTAATTTATATTATATGAAATCCAACCAACCCCTTCATATATTACAAATTAATTGCTCCCTACACCACTTAAACATATCTAAAATATAAAAATTTAAAACAAAACATAAAAAATCATTTTTTAATGTAAAATGTTTCATCTAAGCCTTCCAAAGCTTCTAAATCTGCACCATTATACTCCTCAACAGGCATAAAAGACTCATCCTTATGAGTTTCATCAACAGAACAGTTGAAAAGTGTGATGTCATGAGTTGTACCTTTAAATAAAGATTGCCAGCTGATATGTGTATGCTCAATAATCTTCATAGCCTCACTCCTTGATAAATATTTTTCACCGAACGCAAACTCATTATTTGGCTTCCCATCAACCACTTTGTATGTTCTAAACCATTCACGGGTAAGATCTAGTAAATGTGGGTAGTTAGCTTCAACATCAGCAATATCATTCAACTCCTTAGCCATTGGATCATTAACATCAACACCAACAACTTTCCAGTCAGTCTCCCCTCCATCAATCATTCCCAAGGCTCCTAACACCTTTACCTTAAATACATCACCCATTTTTTTAACTTTGGATCCTATTTCAATAATATCTAATGGATCGTTATCACCTTTTAACTTTGTCAACGAATCTTCTTCGTTTGGGTTCTCCCATGTCTGTGGGATCGCACCATAATTCCATGGACATCCCCTAAATGGAAAAATGTTCTTAAAAAATCTAGGCTTTCCTTTCTTTATATCCTGAACTATTGGATTAAATTTCTCTTCCCTTGAGATTTCAAATTTACCATGTGAATATCTTGATATCTCACATACCATAGTGATATCACCTTCAGACATGTATGGAATGTCATGAAAAGGCGATACAACCTTATCATTTGACTTAAAGTAAAGCTTAAAGTCTTTGGTAAATTTCTTACCTACTTCTTTTGTACTAAACATTGGGTAAATTTTTTTAAGTTTATGATAGCAACAAATATTAAAAAATAACATGATAATAATATAACAACACGCCCATATTTAACATCCCAGAATAATTATATGTGTAATTAATCATACCTTATAGGTTTAATATTTGAAAATAATAATTATAAGCCTTTTTGATCACATCTTGTACATTTAAAAAATATTAGCGTAATTAAACATCAACTCAACCCCCACAATATCACCATAACTACAAAAAAACATTTTCCATAAAATTTAATTAGTTAATTACCTCCTAAATCTTTTCTTATCTACAGATTCGTAACTAGAAGAATTATCTGAAGAGTCATCATCTGAATCATCGTCACTGGAGCTATCATCATCATCACTTTTTTTCATAGAAGAGCTATAGTCAGTAGAATCTTCTTCTTCTTCTTCTTCATTCAAATCAGTAGAATCAGAGGAGGCCGTTTCTTCGGATTCTGAATCATCAATCATAAGTTCACTCCAACCACCAGATTCATAAAACTCAATCGGATCCTTCATTATAGTATTCAAAAGATTATTCCAGTTCAAATTAACTCTTGTCTGCATGAAAACGACATCATGATCATCAAATACTTCTTGCAACTTAAGTAAAAATGAAGATTCAACAGAGTTGGCACAAAGACGCCTCTTGTCCTTGAGAATAAACACACAGTCAAAGCTCTTAGTTAAATTAGAAACACGCTCGAAGTTTACAACCTCAATATCATTAAATGGAAGGACAAAAAATGGCTGATCATTCAAAGATACAATACATCTGTTAGTAAATGAAAACTTAGAAGTTTCCTTAGAATGCACTCCAAAGAAAGCACTTTCTGGGATTTGAATTGAAATATCCATGTAGTGCTCCACTCTTTCAACAAAAACAGAAAAATCTTTGTTTATCCTCTGTAATCTATTCTCTTCCTCTTGAATCTGCAAGGCTATTGTATACTCATCTTCTCTTCTAGAAGTATCATGGAATCCTATATTAGAAAATTGCCTGATAAACTGAACATTATGAGTGAGCTTGTTACATAATATGGGTTCTTTTAAGTTAAAGTGGATAATTGTTATGTCTTCAAGTGTACCCGGTGTATAGAATATATTCTTAATATTTGAGAATAGTATTATTGTATCATTCCATTTAAACCCGTTCTCATGAAGCTCAAGGTTACCCAATATCTTTTTAGTTGCAGTCTTATTATCAGTTCTCATGTACAAATCAGGTAGAATTATCTTTCTCTGTGATTCCTTAAGTTCAGGCTGTTGTCTCACTGAGTAAATAGGCTTGTTATACTCTCTTTTTAGCTCATTAATAGATGACATGAGTTCTGATCCATTCTCACATCGTACACTAATACTCTTCAGAGTAGTATCATACATCTTTGAATCACCAAGCCAATACTTCACATCCTTTGATTCTTTAAAATTAATACGTAAAATTGATGATCCATCTGCCTTTTCACTGAGTGCTGTGTTTTTGATAACTGAAGCATGGAAGGGGACACAGAAGTTATGAATTGGTACAAGAATGTACAATCTCTCAAAATCAAGCTTAATACCCCTTGATCGAGGCAATTCTTCCTCTTTATCATAAAACTTAACATCTTTCACAACTTTTTGATCCATTTTGCCTACTGTGTTATTCTTTCGATAGAAGACCAGGCGTTCATCAATTAACCTATCAAGGAGCTCTTTTTGGTGATCTACTATCCTCTGCCTTCGCTCAGTTTCACCTGTTTTGTTCCTAAATTTCAGTCTTTCCTCAGTGTAATCTTCCTTTGAATCTTTCTTAGTGACAAATATTGGAATATCATCAAGAATAAAGGTGTTACAGAAAACATCATCTATATTTAGACAAAAGACCATATTCTTTTGTAGAATAAAATCAGAATTAAAATCCTTCTCACTCTCCATCAAACCTAAAGTATACAGTCTAATGTTTCGATTGAAGCTTCTAACTGAATTTAAAACATCGATCGAGCTTATTCCTGGTCTTGCATGGGAAAGAACAGTCTTCTGGATGTCATATTCTTCTGTTAGATCCTTACCAAAAGGACGAGCTATCTCAGAACAATAACCATGATACCTCACACCTATTCTTATATAATTATCAGCTGCAATGGGATCAAAAGAAAATTCGATCAATTCGGAATCAATACCTGATATCTTCTCTGTTGTCTTCTGTTCAAGTGCATCTTTAGAAAATTCTCTTGACCTAATCATTCCTATTCCTCTAATAAGTAAATGATTACTAACAAAGCCTGATTTCATAATAAATCCTATTTCAGATGTTTCCTTCACAGTTAATAAATTAAGTAGTTGAGGAGTAGCATCGAAGGTAGACAACTTTGACAAAACACCGCTACAGAAATCGCCCATTATATTCTCTCTGTCTAATATTCCATATGTATCAGTGAGTGACTGTAGAATAGATTGAAGATTGGAATCATCTTTGTTTTTTGTGATGGTCCTAAGGAAAGGGATTTGTTGAAGAAGACCAGCCTTCCTCTGGGAAGTTATGGCAATAGGATGCTTCTGCACTACCAAAATAGTTTCTGGAAACTCATAAGAAACAAGGAAATGGAACAAAGCGCTATTCATATTAAATTTAGCGACATCAGAACTTTTACCTAGGATGACCAGAACAGGTCTCTTAAGTTCTTCGTAAATTAGCTGACATCTTCTGTTGAATTGCTCAGCGTCTAATTTTATTTCTGACATTGGGATAAAAAATTTGAAAATTTTTTACATGTGAAACAATTAAGGGTTGGTATTGATGTAGCTTTCCATTTAAGAATGTAACTTAACATGGTAGTAATTAAAATGTATAAATTTAAAACCTTAAAATATCAAAATCTTTATCGTAAATGACTTGATGATTGAAATATTAAGAAATCAAATCAATTTTTATTTTCAAAACTTTATGATTTGTTTGTGAATAAATTTTTAGTTCCATGTCACATTATGTTGTTCCGATTGTATATTAATGATAGACGATTCTGATAAGGAGATTTTCATGTATAAAAGTTTGGTTATATTCTCAGTATTGTGGTGCTGTGATTGATCCATTAAACATATAATATCACCATTTTTTGTATGTTTGATGCTTAATTTTATTAATAAATATATTATTGTAAATATTATCTTCAATTTTTGAGTAGAATAGCATCATAATTTGATATTGCTTTATATGAAAGATTTCTAAATAATATTTATATATCCTTGTTATTTCATTATATAATTTTATACTTTTATTATATATATCAAAGTATGTTCTTATGATGTTTATCATTGAATTTAGCTTTAATTTTTTGCATTTATGAATAATTGTGATGATTTTCAATCATATTTAAGCTTATATTAGAAATTAGTGGAAATATGAAGCTATTGATCATTATTATAATATATTAAGAATTTCAGTGGTTATTATTGCATTTTAGGCTATGTATAGGACTCTTTATATTCATTAGAACATTTCATCACAGAACTTTTTATGTTTTACTTAAGTAATAATTATGAAATAAGACTAAGCTAAAATCTTGAATATGTCTTATTTAGCAGATTTATGAGAATATTAAACATACAAGAATATATATATATATTGAAATAGACACATGTTCTTTATCTTGCATATTTATTAATTGATCTTGTGTGATTTAATGATAATCAGATTATGATCAATAATATTCAACATGTACACTATCAAATCATATATAAGAGTGATTGGTAGTTATTAAAAACATTAGGTTATCTTCTGTGACGCTTAAGATATTTAATGTAAAAATGTTTTTATTAGTCAATAGCATGTTTATCTATAAAAACGTTGATATAACCCACTCTTTTGGGTCAATTATATCGCTTTTTAATAAATTTATTATTTTTTTAATAAAAACTATTAAGCTGATTAACTTTTCAAAGTAAAATCAATAATTAAGGATGATTTCATATTAGAAAAGCTATGGCTACTGATACTATCAATAACAAAATCACATGGTTAATAACTTAACATCAATCTGCATATATGAGTTATCTGTGATTAAAACTTAGTATTTACATTAACCCAGACAAAATAAATATTTTCCTAAGCGTAAAGTAATATTGATTGGAAGGTACTCGCCTTTATTCAATTTTCCTATAAGAGGATCAATAACATAATATTTTTCCCTATAAAATAGAAAAGCCAATACAACATGTAAAAACACCAAAAAATAAAACACATCAACAAAGAGGTTTGATGGAGATGGAACAGATGGCAATTATAAACTTATCACACTTTAATAAATATGGCAATAAAAGCAGAATACCATGTCCCCTTGAACTATCTTAGATGTATACAATAAAACTTTAAAGACATCCCCATAGGATACGGTTAAGCTAGATTGTGTGCTCTATGCAGCCCGCAGCTTATATCTTTATAATTCCGAAATAACCTTCTCTTCCAATAAGAAGTGGATCTGTCTATATCTATCGACCGTAAACTAATATCCCAATAAATCAGGGTTATTTTATCCCCTCAACTTTGCTTTAGTTTCATATATTAGCCTGTTGTTGTTCAATTAGTTGTTTCTAGCGTTTTCACTCTATATTAAGAAAATTTTGTTCATTATAATACATAGTTTTTAAATTTTTGTTGATTAAAACGAACAAATTATGGGGTATAAAAAGAGAAAAAAAACATCCTTTATGCTTTTAGATATAACGAACTATCTAACTAAATGTTATGCTACATCTTCACGACCTCTTTATAGAAATACATTTCAACAATTCTTAGAGGTTGATGAAGAAACAGATGGAAGAATGATAGTAATGGAACGATGTAATGATGATTTTTCATGTCCTCCGATTAATTGTAATGTTGTTATGCCACCATATTGTGATGATTGGTGCGAACCTTCATGTGATGATTGGTGTAAACCACCCTGTGAAGATTTGTGTGATTCTTCATGTGACATTTGGTGTAAGCCCCCTCCTTGTGATGATTGGTGTAAGCCACCTTGTGACGATAAAACCCCTGATTGTTTAAGCTATTGCTTAATTGAAATAGAATGTCTATTGAAAAGCTTTCTAAAATCTTTGATGAAGGAAGTTAATGATACGTGTGACACCATTATCAAAAATATTCAAGGTGAATCTCATATTCTAATGGAAAAGGAGCAAAATGAAATCAAAAAATTGGCAACAAAAACAAAAAAACGAATTAAGAATGCTATAAAAAAAATTATAACAACTCTCACTGATAATTTAATACATATTCTTCAAGTAAACAATAATCTATTAAAAAAGGATGTTGATGCAAAAATTAAGGTTTTATGTGAAGAGTTTACAAAAGTGGTTACTGATTTAGCAGCTTTGGGTTGTCCAAATGCAATCAAACACTTTGTTGAGAATACGTTGACAGGTTTATTACCTACATTATTAAAGCTTACTGATACTACTCAAAAGGAAACAGCCTTATCTATTGCTAAATACAGAAAATTATCAGAGCACGAAATTAAAGTTGCAATTGAGAAAGCTAGGAAAGAAATTATCGAAGTAATTAAGAAACAAATGCACCAACTAAATAATAATGTAACTGAGGCTGATAAGAAAACAGAGGCTGCTTTAAAGAAGAGTGTGGAAGTGACTGTTGAATCAAATATTGATGAACTTATCAAGCAAACCGATGCTTTGATACAAAAGGCAACACTATCATTGTTTATCATTATCAATAAGTGCTTTCAATCTACCTCATCAAGATCAGGTGCATTACTTTGCCCAGGGAGTTGAAAATAAATGATAATATAATTTTTTTGTTGGTATTTAGAATGAAAACTAAAAAGCACAATTTCATATTTTATAATCACATTTAATTTACTTAGAAACTTTTATTTTTATCTAAACACGGTAAAATACGTCTCCTTGCGTTCACAAACCAAGTTTTAACTTGTTTAGACGACAACCCAGTCATATCGGATAGCTCCTTAACCTCAGAATTGGTAGGATAAGGTTTATCAATGTGATCATACAACCATTTCTTTAATATTTTAATAACATTGTTGTTGAATCTTACATTCTTTTCTTCATTTCTTCTTATTTTATTATTGTCAATATCAATAATATTTTCAGTTGTGATATTTTCGTACTCCTGAAATGCCAGAAAAATTTCATATTCTGTTAAGATTACTCTTTCTAGTATATCAACCCTTATTGTCAAATCGATCAGTAGATCTGTAGGTATTCTATCCTCTATATAATTTATATATGAACATGTGTATTCAATTAGTTCAATTATATCAAAAATATCATCTTCGGGTGTTACATTCAATACTTTAAACTCTAAATCTTCTATTAGCAAAATTAACCTCTCCATATCATTTCTATACAATTTTTTATTTATATTTTTAGTAATAAAGAATATAATATCTTAAAATGTGAAATAAAATCTATAAACTCAATATATATAACTTATAAAGTTTAATAGATATAGATAGAGCAAATATTTCAATATTATATTATTTCAAATATTTTTATCTTTAAAATATGAATATCACCTAAGGGTTGAAATTTTTCATAATATTCAAATATGTCAAATTCTTAAAATTATAGTATTATACTATTAAAAACATCTTAATGGTTTGATGTACAACCATTGACATTATGAGATAACCTTATTTAATAGAAATAATCATATTTATATTATATTATAAATTATATGATTATTTTTAACTAAAAACATCTTACTATTTGATAACCACTTAAATAAAACACTTGACATCAAACATTCAATACAATCTAAAACATTCAATGTTATTACAGTCATCAAAATGGAATCTTAACTTAAAATATTTTACTAAAAATTTACCATGGGGTCAGTTATAAATTATAGATTCAAATCTAACAAAGATTATTCAACAATAGCCTTTGAAGGAAACACTTTACCATTATGGGAGTTGAAATATGAAATAGTTACACAGAGAAACATGACATCTAAAGATTTTGACTTAAGATTCTATGATTCAGATACAAATGATCAAATAACTGATGATTATGCTCAGATACCTAGAAATTCATATATAGTTGTACATAGAGTACCAGTTTGGATGTCACGTACAGGATTTAGTCTAAAGGAAAAGACTAGTGGTGCTAAATTAAAGTTTAAAGATATACCTGAGGATTATATCTGCTTTAGATGTGGTAGGAAAGGTCACTATATTCAACATTGTCCTACCAATAATGATAATAGCTTTGATATTGTTAGGATTAGAAAACCATCAGGCATTCCGAAGGATTTCTTAGAGAAAGTCAATGATGTGGAGAGTGGAGGATCTATGTTAGTGTCTAATGAGGGATTTGTAAAGGTTAAGCCACAGACACAGGAATGGCAAAAACACTCACAGATATCTAAAGGTATTGGTGAAATACCGTTGTATTTGAGATGTACTGACTGTCATGGATTGATGTCAAATCCTGTAAGATCAAATTGTGGTCATAATTTTTGTGAAGGATGTGTTTCTATTGATAAGAAGTGTCCAGAATGCAACATTTCTATATCTGCTATTAAGGCAAGTGATAAAATTTCTGATAAGATTAAAAAATTTCTTGGTACCACCAAATAAATTAAATATTTTGTATGTTTTTATATTATAACATAAGTGATTTAAATCACACTCAATGTATCTTATTACAATAAAAAAAGGTTATTTTATCTCATATAACATAATTTTTATGATTATTTAATTATATTCAATATTTAGCTTTTAAATGCGCTTAAATTTCGTATTTTATGATATGCTCCATATTTCTTGTTTTCTAACTCACCACAAATTATTATATTGGAAATGTTATTCTTGTTAAATAGACAAAGACCGGCTTTATTGATGTCAATGTTTGTAATATTTAAACTTTTAATGGTTGTTATTGCTCTTTTATTTGGACTAAATCTTAAATCAATATTTGTACTTTTACATCTATCCAATTCTCTTATTAATGATTCTAAAGATTTTCTAATAACATGCTTAGACCTTTTTATAAGTTCATTAAAGGATTTATTATAAAAATCGTCAAGCGAATCAACGTCAAATGTTTGGAATGGTCTTATCGAGTTTGTAGTATTTTTATATGCTAAATTAATTTTTTTTTCTATCTTAAAGAACATAAATGTTTTTCTGTTGACTCTCAATACAAACAAACATATTATAAATGTTATAAGCATCCGTATAATTATCTTACGCGGTCTGTTCTTATTTTTAGGATACATAAATTATATTATTTTCTTTTCTTTTAAGCAAATAAATTTGTATGTTTTTTAATATAAATTATTAAAATTTATTGTTTTTATATTATGAATGATAAGTGTAGATGAATAATCAAAATGCTTCATATGTTTTAATTTTTGGTTAAATCAGAAATTAGAAGTAACTATAATTATTTAATAAATGATCAGATAATTACAATCAGTGCTTATATACTTTTAAAATATATAATTTGAACGATTTTAATATCATCGTAAGCAAGCGTATTAATAATATCCTTTGGTTGTTTACTGAGAGTATCTGCGTTGAAGCCTTCATTCCATCATTTTAAGAAATAATAAAATTCTAATATCGCCCACAATGCAAGTACTCTCAGTAAATATCCAAAAGGATAGAACGAAATCTTCAAGGACTCCAGACCTCCACGTGGTAACGTTTAAAACAATGGAAAATTAGGTTATAATAAACTAGGGCCATGGGGGCACTAATAACCTTGTTTACTTTGGGAAATTAGTGATCATATTTAGAAATTGCACCTCAAACCGACCAAGTGTAAACAATTGGGTGCTGCCTGTTTTGCAATCTGAGAAATTGTTGCTATGTAATTGTGTTTTAAATAAAATATTAGATATATAGTAGAATATAAACACTATTATACCCAAATATTATATTTAAATAAAAATAGTTAGCAAATGATAAAAATTTTAAATTTTATTATATATTTGTATATTACCTTTCTTTATAACTTCAAAATATTAATTTGAATCCTTTTTTTAAATATATATCAGCACTAAAACCCTATGTTATTTTAACTAAGGAGTTTTATACTATTATTAGCATTTAAGAAAAATCTATAGAATTTCTTAAAGAACATGGCATATTAAATGATATCGATAATATACAAACCTATAATCGTTGCGGAACAAGATTAAAGGAAGCAAGGAGGGAAATATAAAAAAATTACAGCGTCTAGAAGCAGCAAAATCCTACCAAATGTATTGTTCGATAAATATTACTATTAAAACTTTAAATCTTTTAGATCTAAATGTGAGTTTAAAAACGAAATTTAACATTTGTATTATACTGGAGCTGCATTCTATTTTACAATAGAAATGCCATATAAAATGGTACAATAATAAGTTGGTGATGTATTGATACTATTTTCAAACGGTTTGAGATGTTTAGAAAATTATGCTCAGAAATCATTTCGGTATCACATCAGCATGAAATGATGGAAACAATAGAACAACCAGTTCAAATAGATGAGTCTAAGTTTTTTGAGCGTAGAAAATCTAACAGAGGAAAATGTTAAGTGAGAATAAAAGATTAATAATAATGAAGCCGAGGTTGAAAACATTAGAATCATGATAATAGAGTAGATATGACAAGAATTTTTGGTCTGATAAAAGGTAATGATAAAAGATATTTCTATGTTGAAAAACGAGAAGATCAACATTAACCCTCTTTTATTCAAGATAGGTAAAAATAGTTCAATCGTATTTTCGGATGAATAGCTAACATATTCGAATATATTAGATCTGGTCTATGTTCATTATACAGTAATTCACCAACGAAATTTTATAAACCCTTTAACCAGAGCACATGCCCAAAATATTGAGAGATCATTGTTAGGCGTAAAGGTTAAAATATTTAAAAAAATGGGAGGGGTTTTACCACATACCTTTTAATCACATTTAGATTTTTTGTTGGAAAAGATCTAGAAGAACAAGAATACATACATTTATAATGTTTCTACATGATATAAAATCTTTAAATCATTAGAATTTTTTAATAATGAGATCAAGCAATATTTGTATAGAATTGATAGTTAATCTATGTTTTTCAAAAATCGAGTTTACTACATAATGTTTTTTTCACTGCCCATTTGTCACATTTCTTGTAATCATGTAAAGTATATACGAAATGTTGATTACAAAGCATTTAGATGTTTGAATAATATATGTGTGGGTGTTAAAAGGTTTTTTGAGAATTTAAATGTTAATATTTCGATGATTTTGAAAATCATTAATTTTGAGAAAAGTGATATTAAAATTTCAAAATCTAAAATGTAGCAAATTTATCTTATAAAACTGTCAATAAGATATATTAAAAGATTAATTTTGATAAAATCTATAGCTATTGGGCAGAAACGTGCTGTGTCAAGTTGAAGAGAATTAACTTTATCATAAAAGAAAAAGGGATAGAAGAAGATTCCTTAATAACGATCTTTAATTTTTTGGTATATCAGATAGATTTTCTAAAGTGTATTTGGTTTATGTTCAAGATAGAACTGCACTGTCTTTATTGCCTATAATCTAAAGAGTATGTAATGAAGGTACTATAATTTATTATGATGATGTATTTTCATATTCAAGAATAAATCAAAAATTGTTTCTCTCACTTGATACTGTTAATCATAGTATCAATTTTGTTAACCCTATTAATCTTACTCATACTCAATATATTGAGTCATATTGGGCGAAGGTTAAGGCAAGAATCAAAAAACGTAAAGGGTTGTTATCTGCAAAGGTAGATGTGTTTTTGTCAGAAATGATGTTCAAAGATAGCATTATGCGTGATGGTTTCGCACAAATCATTTATTTATTAAATAAAAAAGTTTTCAAATATCAAAAATTTATTTATTTTTCCTCCAGGGAAAATTTTATGATGATCGATCCAAAAATATTATAAATATATAAGAAGCTGTGGTAAAAAGAAAAAAATCATTAAATTTAAAAACTTCTTCTTAGAATAGATCTATAAAAATTATCATTGGCCTTTAGATATTTCTTTTTCTGCGAAAATAAACCTTCCCTTATATTGGTGTGTACCTTGCTACTAAGAGTCGATATAAACTTAACCGAATGATTAACGGGCTTATAAATGTAATCTTATGATTTCAAAATGTGGGTTTTTATGCTTTTCATTCATCCGTAACAATAATTGTACCCAGTAAAACATTTTCAAAGACCACACTAGTCATAGTAGAAACATCTTGCCTTTTAACGGGCACAATAAAACATTTTTAACTATTTCTTTCAATTCCTGTAATATATCAAACATTATTTGTTAATCTTCTAAAATTATACTTTTTTTAAAGAACAGAAACTCATCAATTTCAACGATCTTAAATATTTTATTCTCGTCTAAACAACAAATTAATATATTTAGACTCTCTGATAATACAAATTATTGAGCTATAATATATCTTATCAAATTCAACTCTATGGTAATAGTATTGATGTGACACCCTCTGATGGTGTTTCCATGAGCTGTTTTATATAAATAGATTTTATGTTGAAAGTTTTATTAGTGTTTGGAGTGCCTAAATGCAACTGCTTCTTCTCTTCCATCATGTGATAGGCCAGATTTTGAAATAATATTTATACTTTTTAAGTTTGGTGTAGTATTGTATTACCATCCACCAGAGAGGTTTGCACTTTGTCATAGAATTGTCTTATGACAATATCATTTTCAGAAGTATCAGAAAGCTTAAAGATACATTGTAATGTAAGTTTGAATAAATAGAAAAATGTTTTAGATTTACAGATTTTAAAACACTACCAAATGTAGCCATCTTTCATTCTTCTGCTCTTTTGTGGTGACATTGATCGACCACAACTTGGGTAACTTATCATCACTCAATAACCCCAGTCTTGTACAAATCATTGTTGACTCAGAGTTTCTAAGATGATGTTGCTAAAAATTTTAGTTCAAGTTAAACGATTAATTTCCTCTAAGGAAGTGTATTAATATAACAATAACGCGCTCTCTTCTTTTCTATAATTTATTTTTTAATCAGAAACGTTTTTTCAAATAAAAGTGTGTTATACAAGCAGCCATATTTATACTCAAATTCTTAATACCTATCTTAATGAGTTTATCTTTGTAACTTAATCAAAGGATTATTTATATGTACTTTTCATAATATTTTGAAATTAATCAAATTTTCATATCAATTATAATGTTTATAATATAAAACCAACCCTTTTATATATCCTAGATATTTTATTAGTATCTTATACCGAACACTTGAGTACAGACGTGTTTAGATATGTCTCTCATAATCATTCTACCATTCTTAAGTTTTTATAATTAGGGTTTAATATTTGAAGAGCTATCTTCATTCCAAATAACAATGATTTATATTTCGTTACTCGCGCGTATGGTTGTCTCATAAGACGTTGTGTATAAATAGACTTTATGTAAATTGATTTTTTTATCTTGCTATTGCAGCATGGCAAGTGCAGCTTGTTCTTACATGATGTGATAGGTTAAAGTTTGACAAAAGTTTTGTATTAACTATTAAGTAACGAATTAATATATCATCACTGTTAACAAGAAAGCTAACATATTGATATTCAACCACCAATTAAAAATATATTAAAGAAATTATGTTCTTGATGGTGTCTGTTCTCTCAAAAAATATAAAGCTTATTGAGATCTACTGAACAATAGAACTCCAAACTGAACCGGATGTGCTATCTACAATCGAGGTAATAAACTTTAAAACACATTGAAAATATTTACCGCATTAAACTTTTAGCACCTGTTTTGTGTACAATCAAATATTAAAAAATTAAAGCCATATGTTCTTTATATAATAATTTTTTTAAATGAGATATCTGATAGGAAATTGATTTCGAGCACATGTAATTAAATCCTCAAATGCACCATTATAAAAGCAATCACACATCACATATACCCACAGGTTAACTTCCACCAATATTGAATTCATTTATATGCGGTTTCGTGTTGTTTAAAAATAATTCAATCGCTTGCATATGCCCCTGTTTCTGATTCAACAAAATAAAAGGAATGGTTGCCAGTTAATTGGTGTAGTTCACTCTGTTTATATTCCTTAAGCCGTATATTCGTCGTATGTAAAATTGAATTGGGTAGCGATATATTTTGTATAATAGGGAGAAGATTTTTTATCTTTTTACTCTACAACTTTCATGTAGTCGTCAGCTGGCTTAATGATTTAGTCAATAATGCCAAATACCACACCTATTTCTCAACCCACTCTACTACGATGATTTTTAGTCCTGTGTTAAAAACAAAATCCATCAATTTGCAAAATCACACAGGGACCACCAAAAGTTATTTGATAATCTCAAAATAATAACATATAAACACTTGGAATTTTTATAAGCCTGGATTATTGTTTTTCTGACAACCCATTTGTCTACAGGCTTTTGGTTCAAAAACACCCACATTTCATAACTACATAGTTTGTACTCATGATTGAAGCGCGCAAGTCTTGAATTCGAGAAAATTGATCCCATTTTTATTTGGTATAGGTCTTGTGGTTACATTTCCACATATATCCATCAATACTACCCATATACCTCTTACTCCATATACACAATACATAAAATTTCTTATTAAACCCCTGTATTTATCTAATTGATGATTGGTAAGCTGTATTCTACTGATAAAGGCATAATCGTCTCTCTGAAATTTCTATTAGACAGGTTTAGTTGGTTAGTTAGAACGTACAAAGTTTTATGTATCTCTTCAGACCTGATTAAGCCTGTTATGATCCAATTAATTGTTTGCTTCTCCACACGTGAAGATCTGAAATAATCATAGAAAAATAATATATAATTTATACCCTATTCATCATTTAATAATATTTACATATAAATCAACGTAATTAATTTTATTTTTTAACTAAAAAAATGAATTTTGTTGCTTTTCGTACCGCAAACCACCTTTCCATTAGAATAATCGAAATCATAAACTTGATCATCACACACTAAGTCACTCATTCGCCTTTGTTCACTAATTCTATACATTTTTATTGTTTTATCTTGTGATCCACTAATAATCAAATCATTCAATGCCATAACCTTAAATACTCTGTTAGTGTGATAATATGTAACTAAATTGGACCCTGTTTCTAAATCCCATAACTTAACTGTTCTATCAAAAGATCCAGAAGCAAAACTCTTGTTATCATGTCCAATACTAATACTCATGACCTCTGCCTTATGTGAAACCCTTCTATGTGCTTTAAAATCTTTCCAAATGATAATTTGACCGTTATCATCACCCGAAATAACATAAGTACCATTAAACTGTATTGAATTCACCGACGAAGAGTGACCTTCTAGATTACAATAATATTTATTATCCTTGTAAACTTTTATTTGTCCATCAGAACTTGCAGTAAAAATATAATTATCAAATGCTGCGAATGATCTAAGTGGTTTAGAATGGGCCCAGGATGTAATCACATGTCCTTTTAGAGACCATATAATACATGTCTTATCCCTTGAAATGCTAACAATCTTATCTTCTAATATTTTAACTCCAACAACACCCTCTCTATGTTGCTTCATACTTTTTAAATGGTTACCATCAATATCATATAAATTTATAACACCATCCATTCCACCAGATACCACTAGATCATCTCTGATATCAAGTGCTAATACCCAATTTGAGTGTTTTTCAACAATTTTAAACTGATTTTTAGTTAATAAATTCCAAAATCTAACTGTTTTGTCTCCTCCAGCCGTAACCAAAACATTCTTTCCCAATTTAGTGGCCAGTACTGGACCTTGATGACCGGAAAAGGTTCCAGAACAGAAAAAAGCTGGTTGACTACCTTCTAAGTTCTTTGATAGTTTAACTATAAAAATATGCTCTTGATCTGTGATTTCAGAATATGACAAGCTGTTTTCCAAAGTACTAGAAATAAGATTTCCATTGACATATAAATCCTCATCACGCTTTATAAGCGTTTTTAGTTGTTCCGCTGTGATCTCTGTAGGTACTTGCATCACATCTGTTATAAGTTTTCCGTTTTTATCTTCAAACTGTATGTGCGTCACATTTGACATAAGATAAAATTTTTGAAGAATTATTAATAAAATTTTCACTGACAAAATAAAGATTTTAATCACTATTTTATTCTTATGTATAGTTCGTATATAATAAAATATATAACTGATGGTATAAATGAACATATATAATGAATGGCTGTATTACGATAACTATTATTATTTGTATAGCTTTTATATACCAAAGATACGATCAGTGACACACCAAAAATGTAAATAATCAAAAAATATGATATTAGTATAATATTAGTCATATGTACAATTCTAGTTACAAAAAGATATAATTTAAATGGTGAAAAAATCACATGTACAAAATACCGCACTAATTCAATTATGAGCAAAAAATATTTCGATATGTAGGCAAAAACTTAAATATTAAATAATAATAACATTTTTATGGAGTACAAATTATAAATTAAGATTTACTTTAACATTCATCGCTGCAAGTTCGGCACATAAGTACTTAAATACAAATGGCATTTCTATAGACTTAAAGACTTTATTCCCGCAAACACACGATGTTGAAGAAGTGAATAATATAGACTTACATTCCTCACAGTAGTTAAATATCGCTTTATCAGAACATTTCATCAATCTATCTCTCATAAGAGAAGGTGTGTTGTGGGCAATAAGTGCATCCTTTTCCATCTCTCCAAATCTAATACCACCTCCACGTCTACGACCACCAACAGGCTGTTGAGTTGTAGAAACTATAGCTCCTGACGTACGCACTTGGAATTTATCATTAACCATATGTCTCAGTCTTTGATAATACACGACACCAATAAAAATATCAGAGTAAAACTCTGTACCCGTTAATCCTGAATACATCGGTTCATTTCCGTAATAATTAAAACCCGTTTTCTTAAGTTCTTCACCCAAATTCTTTCTTGTAGTGTCAAAGTTACCATCATTAATATCCTCAAAATATATTGCCTTTTTAAAGGGTGTTGCATCAATAAACTCACCAGTAACAGCAGCAGTTTTTGCTGCCATACTTTCAAGAATCATACCAATAGTCATTCTTGAAGGGAAAGCATGTGGATTAATAATCACATCAGGCCTAGTTCCTGATTCTGTAAAAGGCATGTCAATATCTTTCCATAAAAACGATAATATACCTTTTTGACCATGTCTAGAACAGAACTTATCACCAATTATTGGATTTCTAATGATTCGATACTTAAATTTAACATATCTGTTGCCATTATTCGTATAAAGGATTGAACTTTCAACTGCGGAACACTCCTCTGATTTATAAGTCTCAGATGACCAGGAATCATCAACAATGTATTTAATAAGACATTCACCTTTCTTCAGCTGTGTTGAAGGCGATGCTACATACGTAAGTATAGCATTTCTTGGAATCTCAAAGCTTTCTACTTTGTAAACATAACCCCCAAATAAACCCCTCTCAACAGAACTTTTGTTTAAGATGACAGCATCCTCCATATCATATGCAGTATATGAAAGGACGGCAACAATACAATTAATACCTAGTGGATGATTAGAGAAGGTAGAATCATAGGCACACGTCTTCAAAAGAGGTTGTTGTAAATAATTAATAGCATAGCTCTTGTTATCAGCTCTAAATTGAGGATTATAACAAGAAATACCCATAGCTTGCTTTGCCATTTGACATTGATACATGTTTCTGGGTGATGGATTATGATTAGAAAGTGGAATCATACAGCCAATACTACTAAATATGTTCATCAGATCAATTTCCTGATAACGAGATTCTTTATCATGTTTTTCAATATAATATACGTCATCCTTATAATATTCACCCAAACCGATATGCATACTCATCTGCTCTCTAATACCAATCCACATCGGCTTATTTTCTTTCTTGTCCAATATCTGTCGAACAAAGATAAAAGGTTCATTAGATATAAAAACAGCATCATCACAATTGAATGTCTCGATCTGAAGGTCATTTACTAACTTAAAGTGAATTAATCTTTTAAAGAAACGATCCTTATCATGAACACCCCCTATAAGTCTGCCATTATAAAACACAGATGTTCCTAAAATAAGAGGAGATACGCCAAGATTATAAAAAGACTCAACTGGTATTTTTTTACATACAGTTTTGATGACACAATCTCTAGACTTGTGGAGTAAAATACCACATGATACACCATCGGGAGTATTAACTGGGCATACAAAACCCCAACTTTCAGGTCGTAGCTTTCTGATTGATGTGATTTTCAATTGTAAAAAGAATGATCCCCTATTAATAGCCTCAAAATGTGATAAAAACCTCCAAAAGTTAATCCTTTCAGCAAATATACTATAACCGCTGGTGTCTAAAAGATCAGAACAACATGTTGCATTCAAATTACCAGATGATAATAAAGTATGGGTTTTGAATGTAAGTCTTAGATCCAAGTTGTTATACATGGTAAGAATCTTTTGAATTTCTGTATCAGTTAAAAAGGCAATATCATTTGGCTCAGATACTCTTGAACTGTCTTCGACTAAGACCTGCTTGTGAGTACGGAAATGAGCACTCTCTGTCGTAGAGGAATCATTATCAAAGCTACTTTGAGAATCTCCAGACTGTGAAGCAGAACTACTACCAACATTTGTATATTTGTTAATGACAGACTTTATCTTATAGGTAAATGTTTTTTTTATCTCTTCCAGTCTTTCTTTAATAGTTACAGAGACAAGTTGTGCTTCTGTAAGCATCTCATGGCAAGATGGATGATCTCTTATCTCATATGATTCATTCTTTACAGCTTTTATTAACCTACTCACAGAAAAGAGTATGAAATTAAACTTATCCTCATTATTACTTAAATGTGGGAGAAAATCAGCAAAGAACGCATCTGCAACACTATCATCGTTGCTATTAGAGTATTTATGCCATATAACATTACTAATTGCTTGCCTAGCTTCATCTAAGGTATGTGCAAAATCATAATCAAACATATTTAAAATAGTAGAATTTTGATCTAATCGCTTATAAATTTCTTCATCAGAAACGTTTTTCAAACCTCTTAAAATTAAAATGAGAGGAAAAAGATAAGATCTACCTCCAATGAATATTTTTATAAAGAAATTACCAGTCTTTGTTTGGTAGATGTTTACAACCTTGCCCAATTCATCAGGACCAACACTTCTAATATTGATATAAATATCATTAAGAGCTTTAGAGGTTGATTTTTGCTTGTAGACAAAAGGATAGTTCCTTCTTTGTATAGAAGTAAGACGAACCAGCTTGTCTATACCATTAATGATAAAGTAACCACCTGGTTCACCTGGATCCTCGCCCACCGATCTCATATCATCAACACGGTTTAAATTACAATATTTGGATCGCAACATTATAGGCAATATACCACCCTCTTTCCAATCTGAAAACAATATTCTTTCGTTGTAGCTTAATGTGGTTTTTAGAAGGATTTTACCACCATATGTAGTACCTTTAAGCCTACAATCTGCAGGAAATAGTCTTTTATCGTAAAAAGAATCTTCACAAAAAGGAATGTTAATTTCAATCTCATCAAACGAAAGTCTGAAACCAGAATACTCCAATGGTCTAGTGTTTGCAATAATGGCATTGAAATCTATTTTATTGAAAGCATCGATGTGATACTTACCAAAGTCCTTTGGATGCATATGAAAAAAATTTGTAAAATATTTTTAAGCTGCGCTATCAGAAATTAAAAATATCTGTGAATTTTAATATAATCGTAAATGTTTTGGTCTTTAAAATCATAAATGCCATTTGTTACTTCAAATACAACCGTCACTTTTTTTCCTATCAATATTTTTTTAATTTATGAATATATTTCAATCTTGAAATAAATATCGTATTTGTTAGTACTCTGCCATGTATGTTTGACTATTTGGACTATAAGATATTATTTCAAACCATATATTGCGTAATAATTCACAACCATTAATCTATGCAAATTTATTTTTTTAATATTTATAAAATCAAAAAAAATATGCATAAATCATGAGGAAGTACACAAAGAATAATTTTGAAAACACGTTTAGGCAGAAACAACTATGTTTATACAATAATAAGCGTAAAAAGCAAAGGGTGGATGCTTTAAATGACATTACAAACCAATACAGCAACTCTATCAAGTATAATATACCACCTAGTGTAGATTGTAATTCATCTATGGATTTTATGGAGCAGAAAGGCGAAGGAAGTATAATTTTAATGAAGAATGTTGAACCTATAGAAGTACGGGAAGATTTAATCTCTAAAATAGAAGATGATGATCACTTTCAAATTAAAGAACAAAAGTTAATTGATGAAACATTTGAATACTTTAGAAACCTAGAGAAAGTGCATATGAAGTTATCTGAAGACCATAAAAGAATATTAAATCAATATAATGATCAAGTAGAAATAATATCAAAACTTAAAGTTCAAAATGAAGCACAATGTAGTACAATTAATAAGCAGAATAGTGAAATACTTAAGTTAGAAAATGTGAAAAGTAATTTAAAATCAGAATTTGAGATTGAAAAGACGTACAGAATGGAGGCAGAAAGTTATATACAAACGATGAAGGCAAATGTTAAGTCGAAGGAAGAAGAACTAACAAGCATGCACACGGAGAAATGTAACTTTCAATCAAAGAATCAAAAATTGATTTTTGAAAATGATTTGCTAAACCAAGAAAATAATTTTCTTAAACAAAAGAATTGTTTTTTAAAGGAAAATCTTAAAAATATTGATTTTAGCGTTGATATGATCAAAAATTGGATAAAGAACACAGAAAACGACATTTCAAAAATATTTAAGAAGTATTCCAATGCTGTTAGGGATAATAAAATATTAAAAAGTGGTTTTGAAGTACTTAAGTCAAATATAGAATGTATTTATAAGGAAAAATTATTATTATACGGTCATATAAAAACATTAGATGATCACATATCAAGAGAATATCACATTCTTAAACAATGTATAGCCTATGAAAAGGACAATAACAAATCATTATTATCTGAAAACAACAAAATTATAAATATAATTAAATATAAAGTTGTTAAACTACCCTCTATAGTTCAATACATCAATTCTCAAATGCTTATGATTGAAGAAAGCATCAAAAATATTCAAAAGGACAAAAGTTTGATAAAAGTAAAACAAATATTCTCTGATATTATTGAACGACAAAGAAAAGGATTTGAAATAAAAGAAAGAGGATATGAAGCTAAGATATTTAAATTAGAAAATCAACAAGGGAACTCAAGTGGTGATAATGACATTTGGGAGGTGTTTAAATAAATTAACTGATTGTCATATGATGAGTTTCAAGTTAAAAAATAAATAAAATACACTCATAGAACAATCAGTTGATGGTTCGATACTCATCATGACAGAAAATTTGTATTATAATGAAAAATCGGATAATCACCAATAAACTTCTTATTGATACTTTAATATAAAATATGATTCACACCTCATAAGGTATTATAAAAACATAATCTTTTAGATCACATCAATGTGCTAATAAATACATATTTAAATATTAAAGAGTAAAAAATATGATAAACTTTTCAATTTTTATATTTTCACTTCCTCATTGTCTTTCTTTTACGAGGCCTTCCGGCTTTCCTTTTAACATTCTTTTTCTCCGTTTCATCAGTGGCTTCCTTATTTACATCCATAATGACCGAGGATAGCTCTTCTTCAAGATCAGCACGAGAACTATTTCCTGTAAAAGCAAGCCCAGCACACACACCATCCACACTCGCAATCATAGACGAGTTTTCTTTCTCTTGCAACAAAATACCAATTGCATTAGGATCCTCTTTACTGAGTTGGCACTCAGTATTAACCTTTTCAATATTATCTTCTATTACCAACGATGAATTAAGCTGAGAAGCCAGCAATTGATCATCATCAACACGATTAGTTTGAAATATATTAGAATCTGAGTGGTTAGCATCTTGAGTTAACTTACATTCCACCAAATCATCATCTTTTAATAAATTAATAGACAAAGGGGGTTGTTGTACATCCACATCAAGGTTATCTTCTTTTAACAAATTAATAGATAATGGTACTTGTTGTACATCATCAGCTTCAAGGTTGTCATCTTTTAACAAACTAATGGATAATGGATCTTGTTGTATATCATTTTGATCATCTTCAATAAGTTTTTTAGGCAATTGAATACTTAGTTTCCTCTTTGGTTGTACTGCATACTTATCATCTAATGCAGATATAAAATCAAGACAATCACCCTCAAAGAAGTAATCAAAGCATTCGCTAAACTCTTTCGTTGGTTTTGTCATATTAACAAATATTCTTTTACCTTTTGCGCTGTGACTCCTTGAAAATGTTTTAACCAATTTTTTAACACCATCAACCTTCAGGCTAGTACCTATAACCACTAATAGATCACAATCTATGTCTTTATCAATTAATCTTCCAATAAAATGACCATCTGGATGGTTTTGATGGTAGTGAATTAGTGTTGGATTCATAAAACCAATTGGGCGTCTTCTCAGCTTTAATCTTTCAGCCTTTTCCCTTTCGCGCTGGCATTTAATACATTCTATTTCTTTACCGCTGGAGAACGATTCTATAGATTCTTTGTCAAACTCCAGCTTCATTCCGCAGTAACTACAGGACAATAATTTTAGATTCCCATGAAGATAAACACCCTTTGTTTTATCGTTTTTCTCAAAAGAAAGGCCGGCTCTTTCCTCTAGACCATCGATGTTCTGAGTATAGATTCTTGCACCATTCTGATCTGATAAGAAAGAATGTACTGGATTAGGCTCTGAGTTATCACATAATCGCTTTAGATCACTTATGTATTTCAAGTAGATAGATCTTGTGTCTTGTCTCTTCCTAAAGGAATCGGAGAACAATTCCATTCCTGTAACTCTTAGTTGTGAACGAATCTGTGCAAATATTCCATTATTGGACCTGAAATCTGGTATTCCAGAATGCACGCTTATGCCAGCACCCACGATGAACACACCCTTTCTTCTTCTAAATAAGCCTCGATTATCTTTAACGAAATTTGTGTCAATGGTTTTCATGGAAAAAAATTTGTGGATTGAAGAAAAATGAAAATATAAATTAACAATTCTTAATTCTGAATTGAAGCATGCTTTATGTGAAATTATTTGTGTGTAGAAGACTTGTAACTCTTAAGGTTTGTATATATTATTTAGTTAACAATAAGAATATATAAAGATTAGTATAAAAGTATAGTATATTAACTAACTAATTAAAGGTTTAAGATGGTGATCTTGTTATTGATGCATAGATGGTTAGTTATAGACTTAGAAGTTGTTAGCCTAGAAACAAAATTTTAATATATTTTTGAAAATTTTGTTTGTTGATGGAAAGAAAAAAAAAGGCGAATGAAAAGATTCCTGAATATGAAATAAAAAGCACAAAAAGAGGATGGGAGATATTTATAAAGACTAATATGAAGGTTAAACATGCAATACTTACGTCTTTTGAACAAAATATAGTTAAATATTATGATAATAATACATATTACATTGTTTTTAGAGTAAAATCATATCCAAATTTTGGATTTAGATTTAAATGCAAGACTCCATATGTAACAAAGACTGTAAGTAAGAAAATCACCAAGTTTATTGTCGATGTAGTATTATAAAAATAAAATTAATAATTTTAAATAAAGGGAATCAATTGTATAAATAATAACATAATTTTTTTAAATTCTTATTTAATAAAATATTGATCAAAACGTTTAATGATTAAATATAATAAATTGATATACTATATGAATGTATATTTGATATATGCAAGAACTGTTAAGAGTCTAGACCTTCACATGGTGGCATTAGAAAACAACGGCTAGTTGGGCTAGAAAAGGTTAAAATCTATCAAGAACTAAATAAGATACTGGAATGAGCAATGATTTATTGTGTCTACTATAAATCAGGGACTGAAAAAACACGCGTGTATAAAACCGGCTACACGCTCAATTGTTAAGGATTTAAGAGTTTAATGAAAACAACCTATTAAATTTCCCAGGGTGCTTCCCTTCGGAAACTGCCCTACACCCCTAAGGAGTTTATTTATACTGACCAGGTTATCAAGCCTAACCAGTTTTACAAGATTGTGGGAATACGGATAATCTTATTCACTCTAATTAACGATAGACAGACACATCTTAAAGATATAAACAGATTATTGTGCATTGTGGTACTAAGACAGTCACAATATAGTATTGTATATTTAAAGTCTTACTGTCACTATAACGTCAAGTTTTTAACAAAGCATTATAAATATATGATCACATACCCCGCCATCTGTTTCTTCTACATTCCATTTTATTTATTGCTGTTTGATTTGTAGAAATGCGAAAATGAGCTGAGGTGTTTACAATCAATACTGCTTTGTGTTGTTTGTGTTTAAATCTGTTATTATAGTTTGATTATGATAACAATGTAATAACCAGTTCCAATCGTATAGATGTATCACTAAAAAGTTTATATTGATAAATTCATATAATTTTAGTATATCCTTCAATATCCCTAAAAATAAAATAAAAATTATAAATATTTACTTATACAATAATACCACACGCCCAGCCCTGGTACCAATATCAATTTGTATCATTTATTAACGGTTTCTAACCTTGACACTCTCATATTGCATTTATAAAATATAAAACAAGATTCCTAAAATCAATTTATTTTTATAAAAATCTTATTATAAAATACATCACTACAAATAAAACAAAAGCTAAAAACATGATTCTACCCATTCCAATTCCTTCATCCAATTTGTCTATTTCGCTAAGACTCTTTTTCGTCTGTGAATTTGTTTTATTGATGTTCTTACCAAGTCTTTCAACAATTCTTTGATCTTTACTTAAGCTTTCCTTAAAAGTCTTAGCCTTGGAATTTAAGATTTGTGCTGAAGTAAGTATTTCATTATCGACCATTTTGTTAGATTTTATGTTTCTTTTAGTGATTTTTGATGTTTCTGATATATTTATAGTGCCTAGGAAATGCTGAGCTTCATTCAAAAGTTCAAGGTCTTTGATATCACTAGCCATTAGCTTTAATGCATGTATATTGCTAGCTATTCTTACCATAAGGTCTTCTCTGTCATCCTCATCAATTAAATCCTTCTCTTTGCTTAATCTTTCAGTTTCTTTCAGTACTTCTTTAAATGTTTCAATTTTAAACATAAAAATTTTTTGTTTGTAGAAATTTAATTATTTGATTAAGTTAGGCATATCAATAATTATAGAAAGTGATTAAGGTAATCAATATAATTAATAATGATTTTAATTAAAATAAATATTATAGATAATTGATTTCATACAATGATTGTACTTGTGTATCAAAAATTACACTCCTTTTTTTTTAAATATTTAAAAAAAAATATAGTAAAAATTATGAGCAAAGCAAATGTTGTGATAATAGGATTACCAGGATGTGGAAAAGGAACACAAGCTAAGCAAATAAGTGAACATTTTAGTATTGATCACGTATCAACTGGTGAACTTCTAAGAAAGGAGGCAGAACATAATGAAGAGATCAATAAGCTTTTAAAGGAAGGTAAATTGTTACCAAAAACGATAGTTGATGAGTTGTTAGATAAGGAGCTTAAGACCAATGGATTTATATTGGATGGATATCCTAGAACTGAAGAGCAAGCTAAGGGACTTAGAAGGGAAATAGATGTTGTTTTATATTTAAATTTATCTAAGGAAGAGGCATTAAGGAGGATTGTTCAAAGGAATCAAGGAAGGGCAGATGACACACCAGAAGCTTTTGAAATAAGAGTTAATGAGTATAACAAACTAACAAAACCTGTTATTGATTTTTATAAATCAAAAAATATTTTGATTGAAATAAATGCTGATGGGAAAAAAGAAAGTATTTTTGAAGAATGCAAAAAGGTTATAACAAACTTAAATAAATAAAAATTTTAACATATAAATTTATTATTTTATTTATATAAGTATAGACGAAAGGTTAGTAAGAAATTGACATATAGAAAATTTATATTTAGATGTAAAAGAGTTGTATTTAGATGTAAAAGATTTTATATTTATATCTAAATTTAGATATAAAAGATTTATATATCATAAAAAAGTTTATTTATTTGTTCATTGTAATATGTTTAATAGTATTTCCTCTTACGAAAGAGACAGGAAGTGATATTTTGTATTCTGTATCAAATTCAACATATTTTGTATGCTCTAGAGCTACATTTAGGTATCCATCAATAGATCTGCATGTTCCAGATGAAGTTGAACCATCTAAATGTGCTATGACTACTTTCTTATCAATAAAATGGTCTAAAATAGTTACATCCTGCATGGAACAAAATTATTTGTAAAATTTTAACAATTGAAATATAAAAATATTTGAATTTTGAGTGAAAAAGTATAAAAATTGATTATAAAGGAATATAAAGATATTAAAATGCTTATATCAATTACCAAACCATCATAAACTATTAATAATAGTTATATCAAATATAAATAAAAGTTTTTAGATCTATTAACTTAATATTTTTATATTAGTGCTAACAAAGAAAAATGTTATTATTTGATTGTGTAATAACAGTAAATAAATTTATAAAATTATGAAAATGAATATTTAAATTATATCAATACATTCTTTTTAATAATAATCTATAGACCTATGAACATATAAATAAAGACACGTGATTTAACAATAACTTCAACATTCTTTATATTTAAGTTTGTTCGCAAAGAATTCAAATCCTTACCATATAGTACAACAACTATAACAGATTAATCTTAAAGAAATATTTTTATTATATTAACTTTGGTAAATGGATATGATCAATAGATAGAAGCCTTTTTTATTGGCAAGGAAGTGCCACTTATTAAAGATATAACCTGATAGATGCACGTAAAGCACTAAACTTGGCTGTAACGCATACTATGATAGGTGTTTTTATAATTATCTTCTATGATGACTCATATTCTGCCTAATTATGATTATATTTCAATTACCTTATTCATAACCCCCTTTATGATGCTTTTAATATTAAAAATTTCTAAGGTTTCCCTTAATCAATTATAGATAGAATGTAAAACATACTAACTACCCCATGTTTATATGTCGGTTTCCCATAATCAATTATAGATAGAATGTAAAACATAATAACTACCCCATGTTTATATGTCAGTTCCTATTCATTAACAACAGTCCTCCTTTATACCACGAGTCTCTACTAAAAAACAAATTTATTTAAAAATCAGAACCAAATCATCCCGAAAAATACATCAACATTAAAGGATTGTATAATTGATTGTAAATTATCGTAAACACTCACATTCTCACCATCTGATTCTCTGTATAACATCTTGGACAGAAACATAACCAGTTTTGATGTATCATTGTACTGAGACGCATCTATAAACAGATAATGTCCATTACTTAAACATATACTCTCTGCTTCCTTTATATAATCTATAGGTTCATTAATTTCATAATATTCCATATCAGTAACCTTTTTATAGTCGTTTATATTGCTTTGTCGAGTGTTACACAAAACTTTATATTGATTTTCAACCTCTTTCTTTATATTGATAAGGTTTATAGTCTCACAGCAACTTTCTTTAGTTTTTTTAAATATTTGAAGTTTTTCCACGTTCTCCCTTATAATTTGTTCTCTTTTTTCAGTACTTAAGCAGTTTTCGTTCTGAAAGTATTTATAAAGATCTTCAATGACATTATAATCGTCATCTGATGGCTTTATTGAGTATTTTAACCACATATTTGAGTGGTTAAGTTTATTATCTCCATTCTCAGAGATAAATCTACCGATAAACGCACATTTACACTCATCTTGATTATTAGACTTGTAAGTGACTTTAAAGTTAGCTGTATAATTTATTTGTGGAGTTTGACTTGTAATCCACTTTTGTAAAGCCAATCTTTGCCGGTTGTTCCACTTTATCAAAATTTGTAAAAAATTCTCAAGAATCATGGGCAAAAATAAAAAATAATTAATTTACAATTATTTATATTAAAATCTTATTTTTTAATATAAATAAAATGATTAACTAATCAAATATTTTATATTATTTATTGTATAGGAATATTATATTATTTACTATATAGGAATTCAATTGTAATATTATGTTATTGCCCTTTTTAAAAAAGTACTAAATATGATCTTATGAAATTAAACCATAATATTAGCACTCAAAGACATATACTAGCTTTATTAAATATAATTGAATTAGTGCAGATATCAATATTAGACTTATTAGTTTTAGGATGTGATTCTGTCAATATGAAAAAGGAAGTATTTAATAAAAATCCTTATAGTTTGTAATTAGAAGCTTTAGGATAATTATGAATGTGTATGACTTGATAAAGATAACTGTTGTCATAGATTAAAAATATGAAATCAACTTATAAATAATATTTTAGCTTGTACAGAATAATAGTGATAATATTCAGTTATCAGAACTTACATTCATACTAGGGAAGCATAAAATACCAACTATAGTAGCGTTTTATGTTCTAGAAATGTCATGACTAAAATTATTGGATATGATTAATTTCGTTATAACGGTACTTTGATATACATATTGTTGTGATTCAAGTGTAGGGGTTGATCCATCAAGCGTTGTACGTAGATAGACTTGATGTGAAGTGGTTTATTGTTTGTTTTAGAGCATTGTGGTTCTGGGATCTTGTTCTTTTGTTTATGGGTTTTTTATTGAAAATTTTTAAATAAAATTTGAAAGTATTAAATAAGATCTGACTTAGTTGTATCAAGATAATATATTTTGACAAGATCTCTTGTCGATTATAAATATTGCTAGATGCTTAACAATAAATTGATTTAATAATTATTATGGTGGTAATAAATCTGATCAATATTATTTTATATGTATATGTATATGTATATGTATATGTATATGTATATGTATATGTATATGTATATGTATATGTATATGTATAT
>JAOXFI010000023.1:0-71108 GCA_029232285.1 Agmasoma carcini (nom. nud.) | reverse complement strand
TATCTTAATATTATTATAACATAACTGTTCAATCTTTGTCGAGTCTATATACTCTGTATGGAAAATGTGAATTATATTTATTTCATTGATAGTAACTCACTCATATAAAATACATAATAAGATATATAATAGCCATTCTATACTTACTAATATTTTATCTTATTATTAAATATGAAAGATTATTTTTAATATCAGTATCTATGAAAAAAATTAACAAAGAATAATTTAAGGATGAAGAATTTATTTTCTAGAAATTTATTGAGTAGATTAATGGATTTGAAGACATCTAAAAATGAAGTTTCTTAGTATATAATATTTAATATAATATAGACATTAATAATTCTTTTGTATTACATTTTTGAGTATAAAACTATGAGTTTGTGAATGGATTAATAAATAAAAATGTTGTAATAAACAACATATATACGATTAAGAGTGTATGTTATCAATATTATTTCTTTTAGCCTTATAAAACGGCACCACAAGTATGTTTAGAGTTATTAAATGTTTTTTATTAAATTTTGTTAAAATTTTTTTCTACAAAAATAAAAATAAGCTTCTTATCTATGTTTATAGAACAATGTTTTTAATATAAAATATTCATTCTTTATTTAAATAATTAAAACAAATATACTTAAAGTAGTGAATATGAATGTACTAAGTATTAATATATAAAATTATTTTATTAATTGAGATAAAGATCATAATAGCCGTTTTATACAATATTGAAAGTCGTCCACCCATTCTTTATTTTTAAACAATAACGGGTAAATCCACAATAATATTTATATCAATTCCATCTTTAATAATTTAAAGTATAAAATGTATTACTAGATTATGATATAAATATATGTTGATTAGTTTATTTTATACTAATATTTATTACTTTAATATAAAAATCGTTCTATTATAACAATTATAAGAAAATATTTTTATTTTTTTTAGAAAAATAATCTCAATGTGTTAAAAGGTTTTTAAGCTGAAATTTACCTATATATGTTAGAAATCTTTATTTATCAAATTCTTGACAATTTAAGAATATTTAAAATACAAAACCACAATTAAGATATTCTTAGCTCAAGAAAATTGCTTAAATACTTTATAAAAGATATTTCATTAAGAATATTTAATGAAACCATTTTAATAATAAAAAAATAATCTATTCGCCTTATGTCTCAATACTTATCTATAAATTATCTTACACACTATTACACTTCTCAAATTCGCTTAAGATATATATAAACATATATAGTAATAGTATTGTTGTTATTAAATATCATTTTTATATATTTAATATGGTATAATATAAACTTAAAGTAAATTTTTTTGAAAAATTATTCACTCTTTTATATTGATCATATGATATATTTATTGTAAAAATCATATATATCAGTTCGAATATTTCATATTGGCGCCACTATACATATTCATCAATGTTCTAGTATAATAAATTTTCATAATTACACAGTATTAGGTTCATCATGAATTAATTAGATATATGTGTATTGTAAGAGACTTCTTATTCTAGAGGTAGGCAAACTAACTTCTTTGAGTATATTTAAACTAGGTATTGATCCTGTAAATATACTTTAAAAAGTTAATATAAAACATAAATATTTAAATTATTATACTAGAAAAATAATTGGATTGAGTACATTTTTTACATATGAATATTTATAAAAATATATTATATATATGAATTATGATGTAATGTCTTATAAAAATAAACACTATATATATAATCAACAAAATAAAAAAATTATACTGCCACATACACTCAAGTAAACAGGATTCTAATACTCTAGAATAAAATCTATCACCTTTTTCAATCTTCTTTTTAATTTTTTGAGTATGAATGTCGTTATTCGGATTGACGATTTTTAAGCCATGGTTGACCGTTGGATAAGAGGTGTTTATATCATAAACACGAATATAGCTACATTACTCTATGCTATAAAACCTTATTTGCACACATTGCATGTTATATGTAAAAGAGTTGGCACCTTTTATTTTTCACCAATTTAACAAAATATTTTAAGGATGAGTGTGATTTATTTCTAATATCAAACACCCATATCTCTTCATTTGGTACTCTTCGCCCGTGATGTTTCTGTTTATAATTACACATAGATTCATCAATTTGACAAATCACAAAGAATCACCTTAAAATTTGGTATATATCAAAGTATATTTGGGGTTTCAGGATGTTTTAATTATTTGTTTGGACAACCCTTAGATAAATTAAGTTTGAAAATGGTTGTAGCATGTGGAATATTTTAAACCATCTAAAACAACGTCCTCGCGTAATGGTGTATAAATAACACAAAAACTATTTAATCTTGTTCTGATTCTTTTAAAATAATTATTAAAGTTGGATTTGTAAAAAATAAAATCTATATTATCAGTTAAGCGAGAAAATTTACTTTTGTAAAAGGGTTGTTAGAAATGTGACAGTATACAAACCTTTCATAATACTTTTTTTAGCATCTGAATCACCTGTTCACATTATTGTGGATCAATTAAATTCATTTTCAATATTAAACATTTGAAAAAATTACTATATTCGATAATTGTAACCGGATTCGATGCTCTCTTTAATATTCTTACCTGTCACCATCTGGATAATATATTTGATCTCTTATATTGTCATTTAAAATGTCATAATATGACCAGGTTCAAAAATAGTTAATTGGTTTATGACAAGTCATGAAATGGCTAAAACCTAAAAACAAGGTTGCTTAATAAAATAACATATAGGAGAAATTATTAATAAAAATCAGAGTATAGAACTTTTTCTCAAATATATAAAAATAATAAAATGTATTTATTAAATAATTTAAATAGATCAAAAATAAATTTCGTGATATCGTTTTCACATCCACTCAAGTAAATAAATTATTACAACTAGGATAAGATTCCATTATATTTTTATTTTCAGTTTATTCTATAAAAGCTTAATATTTGAGTATGAACACTATCAATTGAATCAACAAAATTAGATATATGATAAGGTGTTAAAAGAAAAGGCTTAAATTGGTTATATTCATCACTCTATATTATGGGCACTTCTCTTCATAATTTTTTTAAAATGAGTAACATAATTGCCACGTTTCTATCCTCAACCAGATTAACAAATACTTTAAAAGTTAAATATATGTATCCGTAATACCCAACTTTGTCATTAACACTTCCGAAAATATTTTTACTTATACTTAAATACAAATTTATCAATTGAACAAATCGGTACCAACCCAGCTAGCATCATTGGAAAGCTATCAAAATTTGCTCTTTATTAATATTTTGGTGCAGCTTATTTGCTAAACTTTTAGACAAATTAAGCTCCAAAGTGTGACAAGTTATAGTATGATCTTGAACCATCTAAAACATTAAATAATTATTTTTCTTAAGGGTATCTTGATATCACTAAAAACTGCTTATTCTTTTTAAAAAAGTTATACTGTTAACGTTGTCCAACGCATAATTTCTGGAACCACACTTGGTTCATTTCTAAAAATATAAAAAAATTTCATTGGGTTAAATTTGTTAACTACTTTTATGCTCCACATGTAAGTATAATATTTCATGTGCCCAACTCGGCAACAGATATAATTACCTTTATAACAAATAAATGATATATTACCAATTGAACGCACCTACTTCACTGACATAAGAGGAGTGTTACAGCCACAACAATAAAGATATAAGGATGGGCCATTTCTTTCTTGGTAAATTTATAACATTATTAATATTATTTTGTGTTATTCAGAATTTATTTTTAAAATCATTAAAAAATGATAATTAATATTTATATGAAATGTTTTAATATTATTGAATAAACTATTATTATTCTATATATTTATCTTTTTAATATTTTGCTCATTTTAACTTAAAAAACTTAAAATTTTTTATTTATAAGAGGTAAGCCACCTTGTTCCTGTCGTCAGGGTTAAGAAATCAATTAAAAATTTAAATTTAAACAATATGTTTTATAGCTGTTTCGACTTATACATGATAATGTTAGAAAACAATGGCTAATTGGACTATAACAGCCTAGAGTATGTCAGAAATTGTAGTAGGGACATTGGAATACAGATGACCTTGTTCACTATAGGAAATTACTTTGATATTGATATATATGCCCTTTTATCGGTAGAGAAAGTCTACTTCGCACTCTCTAAGATATTGCTGGTTGGTGTACGGTAATAACACTAAACCTGGACCAGCTACAATCACATCCTAAAGTAATGGTATCTTAAAAATTTACAATCACCATCTAAGATGGCATGACAATTAAGTTTTTACTTAAGCATGATGAGAGTAGGTCACTATTTTTGCTGTTCATTTCTTCTACATTCCATTTTATTTCTATTTTTTAGAAGTTTTTTACTTGTTGGTTTGATTTTCTTTTTTCCCAGGCTTAGCTGAGATTTTAAGATTTTTTGTTAAAACCCAAAAATGGATGAAGAGGTTTTCATTCGATACCACTTTATGCTGTTTATATGCTATTCATACTTTTCCTGATAATCCATATTTAATAAATGAAATTATTATTTATTTAAGACAAAATTATTGATTTAGCAATTACTACTTATATTTCACACCTTATCAGGTTTTTTTATCTCAAATATATCTTCTTAAAATAATGATATATTAATTGATATGACACTAACCAATTTAAATTTTAATTAATCAATTCACAAATAACTAATTAAATAATTTATTTTATAATATCAAAACAATCGTTTATATTTTGATATATCATTCATCTAAAAAAATTTTTAATATATTAAAAATGTTTTTTTTTCAATCCATGGAAGTTATTTATTTCATATTTTTGATTCAAACTATGTTATGTTATACTATAGCCTTTGAAAACTTACAAGATGAAGATATTGAACAACAATTAAGCTTAAATCTAAATAATGGTGAACCTGATCTAAATGTTAATAGACTTGGTGTATTTAAAAGATTTAAAAAGGTTTTAACTCCATTTGGTTGTGAATTCTGCTTTTATTCTTTTATTGTAGTAGTGTTGGTGTTAATGTTAATTATAGTGATTATATTGGTTTTTTTGACTATTTATAATAAAATTTAGTTAGTTAAATAATTTTTAGTTTGGTATTAATAAAAATAAAAATATTTTTTATTTAGAATTAATCAGTTATATCATCTGATTCAGCTATAGAAGTTATATCATTATAGGAAGACCCCCTTGTAGCTCCAGAGTATATATCATAATCTATATGGTTATTAACATTATTTATGGCCATCGTATATTCTTCCATACCTTCAAAATTATCACTAAATATAGAAAGTGTTGAATCTGAATCATCAATATTATTTAAATTATAAGATATGAAATTTTGTGCGGTAGCCTCAGAGTCTGCCTCATAGAAGCAATCACATTCTGTCATTGTATTATAATCATCAGTTATAGAATTATTATCACTAAGATTAACATTGAAACCATCTGATTCTTCTTCAATATCATTTATCATCAATTCAATTGGAAACTCCCATTTAGTATCATCAATGCACTCAGTTGCATATTTAATAATAAAGTTATCTTCAAATTCAAGATTTTTTGTTTCAGGATTGATTTTCAATTTAGAATAAATCAAAGTATTTTTTGTTTGTATGTCATTGTTTGAAGTGTAAGTGTTTATATATGAATGAAAATTATCAAATGATATGCTTTTAACACTTTCTTCTTCAATATCTTCACCTAAATTTCTATTACAACACCAAAATATTTTATTTAAAACCATTGGCTTTAAATTTTTTAAATTGTCATAAATATTTGATATTAGAAATCTAATTATTTAATAAAGAGTTAAAATATAGTTAATATGTTAAATAGTGAGTGTTGTGATAATATTTGATATTGTAGATCAATATCTTAAATAAAAATGGATTGTTTATTGGTAAATAAATAGCTATAATATACAAACATATTTATTAATATTTTTGTATTTATCAAATTTTGTTGTAAAAAATGGCAAACTCAAAAAGTTGTAACAATCACATTAAAGGCTTATTTAATAAAGCTTGATTATATAATCTCTAACAGTTATCAACACAGATTAAAATGTTTAATTCAAATCTAACAAATACCGGTTTTATGTGTTTCTTATCACAAATTGTGATTTTTATCTAAAAAAAAACAAATAAATATATCAATATCTTAAGATAAAATAATTGATAAATATTTAAGTTTTGAGATAATAAATATATTTTATAAGCAAGTATTATTTAAAAATTGATAAAAAATCAATAATTAATCTATTATACTTAATTAAAAAGCTTAATAAAATTGATGCCTAACATTCCATCCACTATATACATAACTTTAAATTATTTTTATATTGTGATATATTATAAAATTTAAAATATTTTTTATACTTTAAATACATCAATTTAAAAAATATCAATTAATTAATTAATTTTTAAGTATAAATATATTAAAAAAAAACTATTTCATGTTCCTTAAATTTATCGAACAGGTTTTGTCACATTTTGTATTTAGGTGTAACACATACAGATATGTTAATATGGATTGTAATTTGCTTGATTTTAAACATATTGAAAGCAATACTGTGATTCGACAAGATTTAAATTTTGATTCTATGAAACTTTGCACTCAACCTTATGTAGTAATTAAGAATATAGACAATAATTGTTCTATGTACGCTATTACATACTTCCCAGAAAGGGCTAGCTATCTTTTATCTAATGATTATGAAATGTACAGAGATTACTATAAAAGTAATTTCTCAATGCCAACCGATATATTGGATAAAGGTTTAGAGTTTGAACGCTCTGATAAAATTAGCTGTGATTCAATTAATGATATTTTTAAAAATAAAACTTTCAAAATAATTGATATCAAAGATTGTATGGGGTTTAAAAGGGTAATAATAAAGTATGAATTGACTATGAATGAATTTAATCAATTAAATGAGCTAGACAGGTCATTTTACTATGCAAAGGGGTGTTATATATTGGATGACGATGTGATGAAAGTTGAGAATAGTGAAACAAAAATTAGCAGAGTTCCAGGAGATGTGACTAATGTTAAGCGCTCTTCTCACAAGGTAAATTATAATATTGATGCTAAAGTATCTACTCATGATAATGCAAATCCTAAGTCTAATAATAGTATCAGTCGCAAGTCTCGTAGGGGCAATAAACAAAACTTTGGTAGAAAGAGTAAAAAAATGAAAAATAAGTTTAGTAATAACACAAAATCAATGTCAAATCATGTGAATTCATCACAAGAGAGTCAAACAACTCTTGCGAGTTTAAGTTTACAGGGTGAAAATTATATTTCAACTATCAAAGAAAATGATTCTAATATAAATTTGTTATTTGAAGAAATTGGTGAAGTTAAAACAAAAACAAAATTAAGTAATCCAAAGTATGTTTTATTAATGTTGCTAAGTGGTGTGTTTTTGTTTGGTTTGATCGCTCTTATTGTTACTACTTTTGTAAAAACAAAGAAGAACCGTAAAATTAATGTTCTATTTATAATGTCTGTCTTTACTATATGTGGGTTGATAGTATCCTTGGTGGGTTTTAATTATTCTTTTTTTAATGAATTTGTTATTTAATTGTTATTGAATTTGGTTATTTTGATTAAATTATTTTTTCTTAAGCTTTGCGATGAGTTTCAGCCCCTCTGCGTGGTGCAGAGTGGTAATATTGAAGCGCGGTTAATTGAAATATGACGGGTTAGGGACTAAAGTAGGTTCGTAGGGATACGGATAATCTTGTTCACACCGGGAAACTAGTTTATGTTCGATAAGCAAATTCTTCTTCTTAATTGAGTGCTGGTGCCACTTCTTAAAGATATAAGTTAGGATGTACGTAATAGCACTAAAACAGCAACAATATAATATGGTTCTTTAAAGTCTTGCTGCCACCATCTAAGACAATTTAAGTTTAACATTGAAGATCATCTCAATAATTATGATAAGCTGGTTGGACATGATAACCTTGCCAGTATAAATAAACTTCTTAAGGGGTGTGTTCAGCTTTCGAGAGAGATTTAGTGGAAAATATTTAATAATCTATCTTATTTTCAGGAAGAGAGCAATTGCAAATCTCCAGTCTTATAGTAATCAAAACGCAATAGCGTATAGTTGGTGTGAAGCACCAAGATTTATTTCCCTTAAGATTATAAGATTGTCGTCTTCGTACACGTGCTTTTTAAAACCTCTGATTTCAAGTAAAATTAATAAATCATTATTTCTTTTTGTCTGTCCCTCTTATAATCAATTTTGATAATTAAGATTCTTTGTAGAAAACATAAATATTAGCAGGAAGGTTTCCAATATATACTACTTCCTTGTTGTATTACTGCTTGTTCATGTGTTTTGAATAAATAAACCTTTTATTATTATTAATGTATTTTTATATATATAATTTTTAATACAAGACAATATTAACTAAAAATCTTAGATTTATAAAATAATAAAAAATTTAAGTATTTTCTTATATTTTCTTATATTTGACATTATTTGAAATATATCAAATTATATATCATTTAAAATATATTCCTTATATTTGTAATATGTCATAATTTATTTTTTTTACCCAATGTTCGTTCTTTATGAAATTTATTTATATTTTCTTAAAATACTTAAAACAATCGTAAGATGTAACTTATTTCGTTGTAGTCAAGATGAAGCACAAAATGAATTACATGTTTTTGTCTTATACTTGATGTTTTTGTATTTTATGATAACAATTATTTGTAATTTGATCATCATAAATTATTTCTATAAAAAATATCATTTTTATAATGGAAGGTTAGTAACATGCATTTTTATATCTTTATGTATTTGTTTAATTACTTTTTTAGTACAATTAAACAAATGTGACTTATTTATTGATAATATTTGTTGGAATGAAGATTTTTAATCAATATAAAAGTTAGCCTTGAATTTTTTTTATGAATCTAAAAAAATTATTTTCATGGTGGTTCAAAGCTACAAGAGTATCTGATATACATTCTCAAAGCAGTCAAGACTTCATAAACTTTGTCCATAGGGATATAAATGCTTATTGTACAAAGCCTGGATGTGAACAATGCCTTAATTCCATTTCAACCTCCAATGATAAAGAATCAATAATTTTTTCAACTAATACAGAGTATGGAAGTGGACAATGTCTTGATTATGAAGAAACAAAGTATTGTACAAGGAATAAATATAAAAAATCCTTTGAATCAATATCAAATTCCTTTGATGAAACAAAAGTACAAAGCTATGCAAATGTAAGCATATGCTTTGAGGGTAAACATTATAATCATGTGGTTACTGAAGAACTGATGAATGATATTATTGAATTAATTGTACGTAAAGAAAAATATTATGATTTTGATACTTTAAACGAAGTTGAAAGGAGACGTAGACGTATAATTTATCAAATTAATGATTAGTTTGTTTTTTAGTGTTTTAATTAGTTTCCAGTTAGCTGGTTTGTTATTTATATTGTTAAATATATAAATTTTAGTTAGTTAGTTAGTTAGTTACTTAGTTAGTTACTTAGTTAGTTACTTAGTTAGTTAGTTAGTTAGTTAGTTAGTTAGTTAGTTAGTTAGTTAGTTACTCAGATTACTTGTTGGTAAATTAATTAGATTCGTGTGTTAGATAACCTTAAAATGAATTTAAACCCCACGTGATGCAGAGTTTAAACGTTGAAACGATGGTGGTTAATTAGACTATAACAGGTCAAGGTCTGCCAGGGGATAAATCATGGGCGAGAGGGATACGAGTAACCTTATTCACACCGGTAAACTGGTCTGTGATAAATTAACACATCTTCCAATGAAAAATGACCACATCGTGATATCGAAGATATAAGTTAGGATGTGCGTAATAGCACTAAACCAATCTACAACCGCATTCTATAATATGGTGTTTTAAAGTCTTGCTATCATATCTAAAATAATTTAAGATATTAAATTTTTTCACCGTTATATATCAAGGGTTTTACTTGAAATAAAGAACTTTTATCTTCTGGGTTGATTTATACTCAATATTCCTTAAGGAATACGTGTAAATAAACAGATAGGTTTCCCATTGATACTACTTTTATCGAGCAAGCATATTATTATAGAAACTAACCTATATAATCAAAATGTTAGAAAATTCGGTTCTCTTAAATAGATGGAAAAATTAAAAATTAAAAATTATTGAATTTTAAATTTTTAATTTTGATTTTATAGTTTATAGTTTGTTTTTACCTCCACAAGTCTTATGGCTTATGGTTATAGATCAATAATTTTATAAAATATACAATTATTCATTCTCAATTAGCTTAGTATGTATTTCATTAATAGATACAAATCTTTAATTGATTCATAACATAATTATTCTTAATAATTGTAAATATGGTATTTCAATTCATTTTCGCCTATAAATCTATAAATCTATGAATCTATAAATTATGAAACATTTTTACCAATCAGATATGAAAAATAACCCCACAAAAGAAAATATTTGAAGTGGGATATAATATAAATGAAGTTGAATTTTAATCAAGCTTAAGTGTTGCAACAAAAAGTATGACACTCAAAAAAAAGAAAAGTTTTACCAAGAATAAAAAGGTAGTGGTAGAGTTTGACCAAATTATATTTGAATGAATTCTCTTATAACCTTAGGTGAATTAAAACAAATTTTTTATATAAATTTAATGTTAATATATTGGTAAGGCTTTATATGACTTGAATTATACATGGATGCGTGTATTGCTTATCTCAAAAAGCATTAAAACACCAGGATTAAATGATAAGAGGAATTGATGTTTTAGGAGATACTTAAATAACAAAATTTATTAATAAATCATGCTTTAACTAACGATTGTTTCTACAACACACGTAACTAAAAGAAGAGTTATATTTACAATTTCAAGAAAAGGATTTATCTTTACCAAATTTATGGATGGCTTATAAATACATTATGTATGTGTGACTAAAATCATAATTTTGTTCGTTTTCATTAGAAAAATTAAAATATAGAAATAATAAAATTGTGATTATTAAAATGCAATATTTTCATAAATTAGATTTCTTCATATAAATTAGATTTATTCAATTAAATTTACATTTCTCCAATTAAATAAGATTTCTCCAATTAAATTAGATTTCTTCAATTAAATTTACATTTTATACTTCCTATATATATATCTATATTTTCTTCACTTCTCTGTTCCAAACAGTTAGATTCAACTATAAAACCATTCCTTGACCTCTTTCTTAAAAACTGGATTTAACTGATAAATCTTTATAATGATATCAATGTATTTTCAAATATACCAGCACAATCTTTTACGTTTTATATTAAACATCCTTGTTCCATGTAAGTATATACTTATTAGTTTGAATTTGATCATTAAATTTGCTTTCTATTAAAGATGTAAAAAACCAACCACTTTATTATCATAAAATTTTAAATTATTTAAAATTTTATGATTTTTATTTCATCTTAAAATTCTCTCCTTTTTAAATCTCAAATTATCTTTACACCATTATCTTATGTGTATTTAACTTAAGTTGATAGAAGATGGTGCTTTAATAGAAATTATATAATCCTTTCTATTTTTAAATACTTTTTATGTTTAAACATTCATTCAAATAAAATTTTGAAAATGAATTTGTATTGATCTGGAATGATATTGAAATAAAATTATTATTCAAAAATTGTGACTATCTCATTTGTAACAACCTTTTTAAAAAAGTTAACTATTATTTACTACAAAACTAACTAACTATTTAAAAAGAAACGGTTATATTTTATGTTTTCAATTGTTCCACAAGCTACAACTATTCTCGAACTTAATTTGTCTAAGGGTTGTACAAATAAAAAATAAAAAATATATTTTTTAACAAATTTTTCTATGTGGTTTGTCAACTTGATGAATATTTGTTTAAATATAAACAATCATCATAGAAGAAGAGTACTAATATAAAAGGATAAGTATTTTGTTAATACATCACACTCACACTCAAAATATTTTATCAAATTGGTGACAAATAGAAGTACAACCACTCTTTTACCTATAATAAGCAATATATACAGAGAAGGTTCAATGATATGACGTAGCTATATTTATATTAATGATCTAAATCCTTTTATTCAACCATAGCTTAAATTATGTTAAGAATGTCGTAGCTATATTTATATTAATGATATAATTCATGGTCAAAATATTTAAAAATATGATGGGTTCTTGTCTCAGTTTATTAAAATCCTATTACTTGATTGGATGTGGAAGGACAATATAAAAAAAGAAATATTTTATAATAATATATATGAAAAAAAAGTACTAGATTCAAATTTTTTTTCTTTCATGGTAGATCCTTAACTATACAAATACAAGCATTATGCTTAATGACATTAATATTCTAGTTAAAGCTTTTAAAGGTTAAATAATGATCATTATGTTCAAAGTTGCTTAGTAATAGGTAACAATTATATTGTAATAAGGCAATTCGATGACAAACGCTAGTTATATCAAGTTGATAAAAAGGAATATAAAATTATTTATAAAAAAGGAATATAAAACTATTTACAAAAAAGGAATATAAAACTATTTATAAAATTGTTTATAAAATTATTTACAAAAAAGGAAATATAAAACTATTATTCAATAGAGAACCACGATTTCAGAAGAACAACCCACATAGTTACATAAAGATTAATAATTCAATTGATCTTAAATCTATTTACATTTAAAACCTTAAGAGCTAGTCAAGAAAGTGTTAAGACCATAATATTTACAAATGTATAGAAGTTTACCAAATACTCTGCATATTTTTTAATGGTATATTAAACTTTTGAACCCATCCTTGATTTTAAAATATCTAGATTTTTTTCACTGATCATACAAAAATACAAAAATACAAAAATACAAAAATATAAAAATATAAAAATATAAAAATACAAAAAATAATTTGAGTATGTTTACATATTCTTTATATAGCAATCAATTGATACAAATTGACATTATTTCATCCACATATAACAATTGGATTGTGTTACATATTATTTATATATCTAATATTTTAGGTTCGTTACAATTTATCTTTTTGAATGTATAAATGCTGAGATAGAACAATAAAGTTCTCTGCTTTCTTCTAATCCTTTATTATAATTTTTAAACAAATATTTTCAATTATTGGTTTGTAAATTTAAAGAGAAATAAATTTATTTTATATTTACATAAGACAAACATTAAGATGTTATAATAAGTTTAACTAACTGTTTTTTAATAACAGCTATGAAGAATATAAAATATATTTCAAAGACTCGTGTCAGTAGTTTCAATGACTCGTGTCAGTTACAATGACTCATATCAGTTACAATGACTGTTTCAATGGCTCATATCAGTTACAATGACTGTTTCAATGGCTCATATCAGCTACAATGACTCATATCAGTTACAATGACTGTTTCAATGGCTCATATCAGTTACAATGACTGTTTCAATGACTCATATCAGCAGTTACAATGACTCATATCAGCAGTTACAATGACTCATATCAGTTACAATGGCTCACATCAGCTACAATGACTCATATCAGTTACAATGACTCACATCAGTTACAATGACTCATATCAGCAGTTACAATGACTCACATCAGTTACAATGACTCACATCAGTTACAATGACTCACATCAGCTACAAGGCTCATATCAGTTACAATGGATCATATCAGTTTCAATGACCCATATCAGCAGTTTCAATGACTCATATCAGTTACAAGGCTCATATCAGTTACAATGACTCATATCAGTTACAAGGCTCATATCAGTTACAAAAGCTCTTTATAAAGTAGTCTCCCTCTAGAGATTTTTTAAAAATAATCAAATTTAATTTTATATTAAAAGATGTAATGATACGATATGAATTATAACTTTCATTTTTAATACCCTTTCCTTCATAAGCTCATAAAATAGATTGTGTATTTACACTTGTATCATGAAGGTTGATAAAATTATATAAACGATTGATAATCTTATGTTCATATCTGTGATAAATGGTATTTAATGACACCTCCTAACTCTCTATTCATCTGCTATCATTGATTATGAATGTTCCCCACAATGAACAATCATGGTATTATAAATTTACTATGTCTTGTTCTTATAAAATAGTTTTTCAAAACAACGTACATAAGCCATTTTATAAATTTAGTTGTAATTCGATATTTTCTATGAGAATTCCAATATTCAAAATATACAATTAGTTAGTTAGTTAGTTAAATATTTATTTGTATGTAATTACATCAAGACTTATTATTGTGTAGTATAAAGATTAGATTCTGGTTGTTTAGTCTTAAAATAGTTAATATATCCAAAGTAGAATGTGAATAGCAAGAATAAGCATGCAATTAGAATTATCATCCAAGTCTTTTCGTTAGAAGAAAGCATCATGGATGAAATATTTTTTTTATTTATTAAAAAATTTAATAAAAAGATAAACAAATAAAATTCTTTGTTTATTAATAATAAAGGAGTAGATCAGAACTGAATATTTGTAAATTTAAATATTTAAATATTCAAATAATCAAATAATCAAATAATCAAATAATCAAATAATTCAATTAATTCAATTAATTCAAAAAATTCAAATATTCAAATATTCAAATAATTCAAATATTCAAATTATCAAATATTATCAAAAAATTAATACTTTCTTTTTATGATAATTAATACAATATATATTATAAGTTTTTAAAATATCTTCTCTCCTTTTCAAAATGTATTATAAAGAATGAAACAAAAATGGATTGTAATTTTTTTAAATAAATTTTTTTTTTGATCTAAAAATTCAAAGACTGTTTCATCATACACAGTAAGTTTATTTTTATCATAAAAGCTTGTTGGTTATATTTATATTATGATTGAATCATCTTTTGTATTCTAAAGGTCTGTTTTAAGAACTGGAAAGACATAAATTATTTTTTTATCTGTTTTATGTGTTACTGCTTTAATAAATAAAATAATGAATTACGGATAACCTTGATTTTGAGGATAACATTGATTTTGAGGATAACCTTGATTTTGAGAATAATTTTGATTTTGAGAAATTCATTTCTGGTAGATAAACAGACACTTCTTAAAGATATAAGTTAGGATGTACGTAATAGCACTAATACAACATCTTATTTAAACTTTTACCATCACCATCTAAGAAGTATTATGTTCAGCATTTTATCAAAGTGTATGATTGTTATACTTACCACAATTTTTTTAAATTTGATCCATTAATCTTTGAAAAAAAATCAAACTTTAATAAAAAAGAGATTAAAAAATCTAAATAATTGTTGATTTTGATCTAAAATTAAATATCATATAAACATAATACATAGAAGGTAAAAAACGAACACACCTAAAATGATTAATTCTTGGTAATTATTTATATATTATTTATATATCTTTTATATATTATTTATATATCTTTTGTATATCTTTTGTATATCTTGTATATCTTTTGTATATATCTTTTGTATATCTTTTATACATCTTTTGTATATCTTTTATACATCTTTTATATATTTTTTAAATATTGTTATATATAGTTATATATCTTTTGTATATCTTTTATATCTTTTGTATATATCTTTTATATATTGTTATATATCTTTTGTATATCTTTTATATATCTTTTATATCTTTTATATCTTTTATATCTTTTGTATATCTTTTATACATCTTTTGTATTTTTACGAATTTTGTAAAATTGCTGGTAAATATTAATGAATATTTTATTAGACATTCATCAGCTTTATTAACAGCTTTACACCCATTATCATCATAGAAACAACTTTTAAATAATATTATAAGTGTTTTAGACCATTTTTACAATATTATATTTATATAACCCAGATGGATTCGATTTAGTTAGCCAATCTTTATATTATTATCATTTTCATAAAAATATGATTTTGCTTTGTTGAAAAATAAACTGATCTATACAACATTCATATACAAATATGTGTTAAAAGATCAATATAAATTAATCTTTCATCTACTAATCCTTTACCTGATATACAATTAATGCATTAAATTACCTCTCTTGAGCTATTTTCTTTACATTAATATATTCTTATCACAGTCATTTAGCTTAAATCTACAATATAGCTACATATTAAATCTACAATATAGATACATATTAAATCTAAATATTATAGCTACATATTATAGCTATAAATTATCTTTTGTGTAATTTAATCAAAAATTATTAATTCACCCCTTACATAAATATTCATATTGATAGTTCTTAAAGTTATATTTTATAGGTAAGTTTAACTGATTTTTAAATCAATCACCCCAATTTTATATTTTGATCTTTTTGTAAAATTTACTGTTATTATACCATCTTTTAATATCTAAAAGGCTAATAAAATTTTAATTTTATGGGGAGAAAAATAATAATGTTTTTAAGGCTAAATAATTCAATCATTTTAGGGGAATTCGGGTTTTTTATTCCAGTGTATTTAAAGCGTATAAGAAAACTCTAATGGATTAATTGTTTAGAAAAAATCTTAATTTGGAAATAATGATATTATCAATTATATTTCAAGGTTGAAATTTTAGGATATTCAATTAATAAAATAAAGGTTGAATTATAATGGAATATGATAATTGTTAAATTTATAAGGATTAATTATAATGGAATATGATAATTGTTAAATTTATAAGGATTAATTATAATGGAATATGATAATTGTTAAATTATGGTATAGGTGTATATTATCTAATATAGTTGATAACCCAATTTTCATAAAAAACGGATGTAACTGATGTTAAGAGTCTAAGCGAGTTTTTACATCTTTTATTTTCATCATAATAATGCATCTACCTGAAAGGAGAAAATAAATAGAGAAAATTCACTTTCTTACACAATCTAAATTTATATTAAACATATTTGGTCATACAATACTCCAAAAAAACTAGACACCCCAAAAAAATTTGTTTAAAAACTGTAAATTTTTAAATAAAAATTAATTTGAGTTTATCTATTTTATTTTATAATTTATTGAACTCTTTTGATAAAATTTTAAATTAAAACCACAAAACAAATACCATAATGGGTAAACATGTTTTTTAATTCGACAAAAGTTGAATTTTTCAGGTATTTTATATGGGTTTTCAATATGCGAAATCAATGTAAAAACCGACTTAAAGAGATCTACAATACAAGATCACGTTAGAAAATACAAGAATGATAAAGAGGATGAAATAAAAAGTGGTGGTGGCAGGAAGAAATTAATTGATATCAGCAATATCAAATTAAAATAAAGATTATCAATAAAAACCTTACGCTACATGCCGTAATATCAAAAAATTATTGAAGACGAATCTAATGTGAGTATCTGTGATGAAAGTGTTGTCTTTTCCTATAGGAAAATTTGCAAAAATGTGACTAATTGGAAGTAAAGACAACCTTTCCGATATTAGTTTTTTTTCTGATGAAAGTTTCTAACATTTATATTGACACTAAGAGTCAAAAATTGATTAAAAATTGAAAATCAACGCCTATAAATGAAACTGTTAAATTTGGTAAAAATAAAATATTTGTTTGGGATTGTATGAGTAGAAATTTCGTGTTTTTAAATCTACTATGTTATACTCAAATATTAAGCAATAATTTAAATGAAAGTGCAAGAAAATTTTAATATTTAAAATATAAAATTCAATAAGACAGTGTTCCAAAGCATAAAAATAAGATAGCATCAGAGTTTTTTGAATATATGAACATTGAGGTGTTAGAATGGCTTTCATAGAGTTTAAATTTTACCCTATATAACGTCTATGAGCTTGTTTTAAGCAAAAACTAAGAAATGTTGTTTTTAAAAACGAGACGCATTTAATATCAAAAATTGGTGAAAATATTACAATTTGATTCTTATATTGTAAAACACTAGTTGATTCTATGAGTGACAGAATTAAAGAAATTATCGTGACAAAAGGTGATCATACATAATATTAAATAAAATTATCCGGTTTTTGATTAAAATTTTATTAAAAGAGTTTATATAAAATGAGCTATTTAAAAATAAAAATAGCATAGATATATTTAACTATTAAACTCAAATTAATTTTTATTCAAAAATTTACAGTTTTTGAATGAACTTTTTGGAGTACTGTATATATAATTTATGTAAGAAAGTTCAATCTATTTATAAAGAAAAATATAGGGTTTCAAAAATATTCATAACCTTTATATATCCAATAATATGACAAAAATTATAAACATTTATTACCATTAAAGCGTTTTTGTTTATATTTGTAAAATAATTTAACACTTTGAAAAAAACTTCATATTTTTTATTCCCAACACTGTATATTACCATAACTAATATTATTTCTTTTTTAAGGAAAGAAAAGAATTTGAATACTTCAAAGGTGGATCATGATATTCAAACTTATTATAATAAAATTCACTTATATTATAAAAATCAAATACACATTCAGCATATACATTAATGTTATCTTCATCATGAATACCAATAGTGAACATATTGCTAATATTTCTATAATGATCAATATGTATTATTATTTCATTATTATAATCGAGTGATTCTTCTTTTAAACTAATTAATTCTGATAGTGATTTAATAGAATATTTGAGATTTATTTTATTTTCAGCAGCTATTTCTTTAAAAACAACATCATCGAATGAAATTGACCTTATACAAGGAAAAACATATAAAATAGTTTCTTTTTTAACATTTATTCCTTTTAATAAATGCATCCATAATAATAAAATCATAAATTATTTTTTTCAAAATTTATATAAATAAAATATTTTAATAATAAACAAATAAAATTAATTTATTAAATATGCTAAGTTATGAAACATGATGATATAATAAAATAAAAATATAATAATTATACCTTAATATAAGACAGTTGACATATTATGAATTATGTCAAGATAATTTTTATATCTATCCAATTACAAATATTTCACATACTTGCAAACTTTCCATATCCACCTACAAATATATTTAATTTTGATATAAAATATTTGAATATTGATATGTATATTCGAAAATTGTATAAAATAACATTTCCTATTAAAAAAAGTCATATATTATAACTTTAAATTATATTAAAGAATATCTATTGTTAATTAGTGTTAAGAATGATATAAATATTTGTTTAACAATAATATGTTATAGTTTAATTAACCATTACTTCCATTCATCACAAAATGTTGATAAAATAAAAATATCAATCCTTAAGATTAAAATTATGATTTAAAAATTGATGTAAAAATATTCTAAATTATGATATAAAAATATTCTAAATTATGATATTTTAAATTGATATTCTAAATTATGATATAAAAACATTCTAAATTGATATTTTAAATTGATATTCTAAATTATGATTTCTAAATTATCTTAGATAAAAATATAAAAAAAATTTTTTTGAAATTTCCCATATGAAATCTAAAATATTTATTTATATTTTAACATCAATTTTATTACTTTCTATTGTATCTTATTATTACAATAGAAATTCAAAAAGTTATAATTTAAGTAAAAATACTTCAACTAAAGTAAAGGTGACTAAATCTGGTGATAATGGCACAGGTTCAACTAACAAAAGAGTAAAAGTGACTAAAGCTGGTCATAATAGCATAAATTCAACTAACAAAGAAGCAAAGGTGACTAAATCTGGTGATAATGGCACAGGTTCAACTAATAAGAGGGCAAAAGTGACTAAATCTGGTGATAATAGCACAAGTTCAAAAAATAATGGAGCAAAGGTGACCAAATCTGGTGATAATAGCATAAATTCAGTTAATAACGAAGTAAAAGTGACCAAATCTGGTGATAATGGCACAAGTTCAACTAATAAAGGAGCAAAGGTGACCAAATCTGGTGATAATGGCACAGGTTCAACTAGTAAAGCGGTAAAAGTGACCAAATCTGGTGATAATGGCACAAGTTCAACTAATAAAGGAGTAAAGGTGATTAAATCTGGTGATAATGCCACAAATTCAGTTAATAACGAAGTAAAAGTGACCAAATCTGGTGATAATGCCACAAATTCAGTTAATAACGAAGTAAAAGTGACCAAATCTGGTGATAATGCCACAAGTTCAACTAATAAAGGAGTAAAAATAATCAAATCTAGTGATAATGGCCCAAATTCGACTAATAAAAGAGCAAAGGTAATCAAATATGTTGATGATGGCACAGGTTCAACTAATAATGAAGCAAGAACAAACAAAATTGGTGATAATAATTTAACTTCAACTAACTTAAAAACAACTGAATCTAGTGATAATAGTTTAACTTTAAATAACAATGAAGAATCAAAAAATAGTCAATCTTTAAAAAATTATGATGATACTGAAAATAATTTGATCAACAATAATCCTTCAAATTCAATTAAAGATATTTTAAAATCTCAAAATAAAATATCACTCAAGTCTAATTCTGAAATTCAAACCATCAAGTCAAAAGAGTTTCAACCTACGAGCCTTGATATAAATAATGAAAATCTTACTATCTCACCAAAATTAAAATTAACTGAAGAAAAAAATATATTTACACCTAAAAAAGTTTTTTCTAATGAAGAACAAACCTTTGAAAAATTTACAAAACAAACCATTGAAAATTCTACAAAAACTTCAGTAAATAATTCAAAAGGTCAAAAAACTTATTTTTTAAGAAATACTACTACAAACACTCCTAAATTAAGAAAAAATGGCAAAGTTGGTCGTTCTAATGCTATAAGCAGTTAAAATAAATTAATTTTTATTTAAATAATACATCATTTTTAAATTATCTATCTAATTTTAAATATTTTACATCTTTCTATAATATTTTTTATTCAATAAATTTTTAAATTTATTTATTGGTTTAAATATATGCAAATATATAGGAAATAATGATAAAAACAATAAAAATATATTTACTGGTTGATATAAAAACTTTGAAATTAGATAGATAAATTTTATAATACTTAAATTTTATAATAAAATATTTCAAAATTTCTTAAATTCAACAAAAAAATATTTCAATAATTCATTTTTTTTCAAAAATCTTTTATTCATTATTATTTGTCATCTCAAGCTCTTTGTAATTATCATCTTCATCAGGTATAAAAGTCTTTACCTTAGCATCTCCATAACCAACAGTAACAGAAAATCCATCATTCGACCACTTAACATTCTGAACAGGTCCATCAAGCTTAATCTCCTGCTTCATAAGCGTACCATCAACAATCTTATTAACAAACATACTTCCATCATCATGTCCACTTACAAACAAACAATAATCATTCATAGTCGGATTAACTGACACACTATGTACAATCGAATCACAATAATTATACGATTCCATTTCATCACCACCAACATAAACTTGAAAATCAGCACAACCAACACCCACAAATTTATCATTGCAAGAAACAGAAGTAAGCGACTGACGAGACAAAACTTTACTCTTCTCTGTACAATTTAAGAAAGAATCATAGCTTAAAATCCTTAAAGTACCATCAGAACATCCACAATAAACCGTAAATGAATCGTCACTTGATCTAACTGATATACTTAAAATAATACCTTCAAAAACATGTTTCTCAGCTTTAAGCTCATAACCAGTACTTGATAGCTTCCAAATAATCAAAACACCAGAATAATCAGTACTAACAATAAAATTTCCATCTTTAACAAAAACAGCATCAGTAACTGAAGTTCTATGTCCTTTTAACTCATTTATAACTTTTAATTGACCTTCATTCTCTTCCATAACCCTTACCATATGATCATCACATCCAGCAACAATGTTCGTTTGTGACATATCAGTTTCTAAGCTGTTTATGTTGAATCCAAGATTTTCCATGGTAAAAAAAATTTACCTTTTTTTGTTAGTCATGAAATTTAAATATTCTTAAATTTTGCAAATAGTACGTACAATTGGAAACAACAGTTATTGGGGGATATGTATGACCTTGATCACACTGGAAATTGGTTTGCGGTCGATAGACATACACCTCTTCTTCATAAAAAGGAAGTACCACTTATATGTGAGCATGACAATCAATCTTTTCATTCTCTTACTTATCGGCTAGAAAAGGATTGAATGATAATTGAAAATATGTAGAAAGTTTTTCATTCGATACTACTTTTTGTGATTAGTTTTTTCCTTAGAAAGTATATTTAATTTAATATTTTTAATTATTTACCTACCATCTATTTGTATACCTTCATAGTAATAGAAATATTTGCATACCTTCATAGTAATAAAAAATATTTGCAAGTTGATATAAAATGTTTATAATTTGATAAATAAACGCATTATTTTAAATATTTCGATTTATAAATAACGCAAAAATATAAAATTAATTATAAATAAGTAATCATTAATGAAAATATAAAAAAAAATATATAAATATTTAATATTCCTATTCAAAATTCATAAATAAAAGATTGCTAATGATTTATATTAATACAATAATATCATTCCCTATCACTAACATCCTTATTTATAAACTAATAATCTAAATTAACAATATATCATATCACTTCTTCTTAATAAATCATCTATACTCATATTCTAGTCTAATCATAAAAATAACATAATAAAACAATCGTTTTTTCATTTCTATGGCTTTTATTTGTTATTTCGACACAACCTCAATGTTTTATACAAATCAAAGTTTATTTTTATAAAAATTTATTGGTTTAATACAAAATAATAAACATTAAATTTCTTCTACTTAAAATCAAACATCATTCATCACTATCTCAAACAAACTAAAATTACTCTAATGAATAATTGATCCTTACTTTAATAATTTGAAACATTCTCCTATAAAACTTTTCAAAATTTTTTTACCCATGGAGACAAATATGGACGGAATCGTCAAGCTTATGTCAAATAAGCGAAACATAAGAAACATGTCTGTTATTGCGCACGTAGATCATGGTAAGAGTACACTTACTGATTGTTTACTCATTAGAGCCCTTGTATGCAAAAAGGACTCACATGGTGGTAGATTTATGGACACCAGAGAGGACGAAAAGGCAAGAGGTATCACTATTAAATCAAATGCAGTCAGTTTACACTTTAAAATAGATAGAAGCGTCTTAACTACTTACTTACCAGAAGATAAAATAAGTGACTCTAACGAGTTCCTCATTAACTTAATCGACTCACCAGGTCACGTCGATTTCTCTAGTGAAGTAACTGCCGCTCTTAGAATCACAGACGGTGCTGTTACAGTCGTAGATACAGTCGATGGTGTGTGCGTTCAGACTAAATCAGTCCTCGAACAGGCATTAAGAGACAGAATTACACCAACACTAGTCCTTAACAAATTAGATCGTGCCATTGTAGAAATGAACTATCCTATCTCTCAGGTCGGTCAACTATTATATGATAGAGTTGACTCTTTCAACGCAGAATTATCAGAAATTAATAGAAACTTAGAACTTAATCATAGCAAGCCTTTGGATCCTATAGCTGGTGAAATATCCTTCTGTAGTGGTTTACAAGGTTGGGGTATGACATTGAGTACAGTTGCTAGAAAGTTCTTGAAAGTTTTAGGCTCTCATAGTTTTGATAAAGAACAAAAATTCACCCGTGTTTTATGGAGTAAGAAGGTTTATTGTGTAAATAATTCTCCATTTGAGGATTACAAGTTTAAACCAGCTGAAAATGGTGTTATCCCAGAGGGTAAGGTCACACCATTAGAGATGTATGTTTTAGGTCCAATCTATAAAGTTAAAGAATTATCAATGGCTCTTGACTACAAAGGCTTATCTGAGTACTTGGGTAAGTTCCAACATAAAGTTGAACCTGTTACATTAAAGAACGTCTCAGATGATTGGAAGAAGATATTTGGACATGTTATGAAGATATTACATCCTGCTTCTGACTGTCTATTAGAACAAATTGTTTTGAAATTACCTTCACCAGAAGAATCTCAAACATATAGATCAGATTATTTATACACTGGTGATGTAAACGATGCAGCTGGTCAAGCTATTAAACTTTGTCAGAGTGGTGAAAAAGATCCTGTTATGATGTATGTATCTAAGATGGTACCTGATGGTAAGGGTTTTGTGGCTCTTGGTCGTATTTTCAGTGGTGTGATAAAGCCAGGTAGTAAATTATTTGTGCAGGCTCCTGAGCATGATCCTACTGCTGAGGTTAAGGGTAAATCTCAGACTATTGCAGAAAAAACAATTTCAAGAGTTTGTATTTCTATGGGTAGAGGTTTTAGAGATGTTTCATACGCATCAGCAGGTAATATTGTTGCGTTAGGTGGTTTAGATACATTTTTAGTTAAGACAGGTACTGTTACTTCAGTACCAGGTGCTTTCAACATTAGAACTATGAAGTTTATGGTATCTCCTGTTGTTAAGGTTTCCGTAAGACCAAAAGATCCTTCTAAATTGCAAGCCTTTAAAGAAGGTCTTAACAAGTTGGCTAAGAGTGATCCTATGATTGTTGTTGATACATTAGCTGAAACAGGACCTACTGTTGCTTGTGCTGGTGAGTTACATTTAGAAATTATTGTTACTGATTTGAGAAAGTTTGCTGGTTGTGAGTTCTTTATTGATAAGCCTTCTATTAAGTACTTTGAGGGTATCACAAAAGAAGTTGATACATCTTATATGGTTAAGTCTCCTAACAAACACAATAGAATATTCATGAGTTGTGAGCCTATTGATAAGGAAGTATTAGATGTGTTTAGTCAATTATGTGATTCTAATATTAAGGAAGTATCTAGAAAATTCAAGGAAGTATTGGGTATGGATGATGAATGGATTAAGGATATCATGTTCTTTGGTCCTGAGGTTGATCCTATGAATCTTCTTGTTAATGAGACAAAGGGTATTCAGTATTTGAATGAAGTTAAAGATCACTTAAGAGCTGGTTTCTGGGGTGCAGCTAGTGAAGGTCCATTAGTAGGAGAAATTGTTCAAGGTGTTCGTTATAATCTTACAGATTTGGTTCTTCATGCTGATGCTATCCATAGAGGTGCTGGTCAGATTTCTACTCCTATGAGAAATCTATGTAAAGCCCTGATGTTGAAAGCTGGTCCAATTTTATATGAGCCTATTTTCCATGCTATTTTCAGTCTTCCAGGTAATATTAACGAGAGTGTAATTGATAGAGTTATCAATGCTAGGAGAGGTATTAAGTTTATTCCTGATGATGATGGATATACTCCTGGTTTGGTTCATGCTAAGATTCCTGTTGCTGCTTCATTTGGTATGCATAAGGAGTTGATGGAGAGTACTGGTGGTCAGGTGTCTCTTACTCTTTCTCTTGATACTTATGATATTTGTCCTGGTTCATTGGAAAAGGAAAATTCTGAAATGGCTTTGGCTGTTGCCGAAACAAGAAAAATCAGGAAGGTCAACTTTAAACTTGATCCTGAAGAATACTTTGACAAGCTTTAAGTAATTAAAATCTCATTTTACCCTTTTTTATTTTATAATTTGATATTTATTTTAGTCTGCATATATATTAGTTAGTTTGTGTTTTGACTATGTTATTAATCATATGAATATTCTAATTGTTATATCTAAATGTAAAATTATATAATATTTATGTGTTTAGAACCCCTTTTATAAAATATAGCAATTTTTATATTTTAATTAAATTGTTCATATTTAATATAAAAACTATTTAAGTATTGTCTTATTTTATTATCAAACACACTACATTGTTTCATATTTGATTTTACTGATTCATATTATTTTATATTGCAATCATAAACTATTATATTTCTAGAAATTAAAATATTCCTTAGAACTTTTTATTAAACTTATTTTTAAAAATATTTTTTAAAAAAATATAATTAAGATTTTTATAAAATTAAAAAATGATATTTTTATGATCCTTATAATCATTAAGCGCTTCTTTTATGCATACCAATTATTATCTAATAAATATCATCACATCAAATTTTTATATTCACTAAAATTGATATCCAAAACATTGATTTCAACTTAATTTATAAAATCTTTTAACACTTTTTTATGCATTCTGACACATAAAAATAAAAAATATCCAAACATCCAGAATGGACTTTTGTTTCAAAATCTAAAACATGATTCTTTTGAAACCAAAGATGAAACACTTACACTATAAAAAACAATTTCACTCACCTCTTTATGTTCCAATTATTGTTATTTTCGTTATGGACCGAAGCTAGGGCTTCGAGAGACGGAGAATTAGAGGAAAGAATACTAAAAAGTTTTAATATGGTTCAAAATTCTACGGGCAAGAATAATAGACAACATATGGTAGGGGGTCCTTTTGCTAAAAGAATTGAAGAAGGTAAAAACAATTTCATAAAGAATCATGAACTTTCAAATGAAGCAAAACATAACTTGAACAAAATTTCTAAAGAAGCTGGAAAAGGAAATTCTACAGCTATTAAAGAAATAAAATCATTGGGATTAATGAATCAAAAAACCAAAAACAGACAAATTCCTGCAAGAAGAAGATCAGGTAACTTACCAAATTCTGCTGTCAATGGGTATGATGATTTAAATACTTCTAAAATAGCTGCTAAGCACAATATTGAACCTTTTGACGATATTTATGATGTACAAAAGAAGAATCTAGTAGGACTTTCTCCTGATGAAAGAAACAGGATTGAAGCCGCAGAGGAATGCGGTGATACAGAAGCTGCTAAAAAAATGGAGAAAGTGAAGCAAAATTACTTGAAACATAAAGCCTTAAATGGTGATCCATCAGCTAAAAGTGTCCTTGCAAGTGATAAGAAACATAAAGATAAGTTAAAAGCTTTCATCAAAGTACTTAAGGATAAGGCTAGAAAGGGTTCCGTTGTGGCTAAGGAAAAGCTCAATTCTATTCTTGCTGCCAGTGGTTCACCAGAAGCTAAGAAACAAGTTCTTAAGAAAAAAGCTGCAGAGGGAAATGTGAAAGCAAAAGAACAACTAAGAAGATTAAATTCAAGAGGTTATCAAAATGATCCAAGATCTGAAATTGAAGATAGAGCCGCTAGTGGTGATCCAGAGGCTAATGATATTTTGGATAATGAGGAAATTGAAGAATTAAGAAAATTTGCATCAACCGGTAACTTGGAAGCTAATGCTGAACTCGAAAACAAATTAAATGAAAAAGGAATACAAGAAAGAGCTAAAATTGGGGATATGCAATCAATTCTCGAAGATAAAGAAATTTCAAGAGAAAAAATAAAACAAAGAAGAAGAAATGTTGGTAAACCTAATTTATACACTGATAAGGGTACACAGAATAAGCTTGAGGAAGAAGCTGCTATGGATGAGCTAACAGTTGAATCAATTGAAGAAGATACAAGAAAAAATGCCATTCATGATGCTTTCGCCAATAGTGAAACACCATTTGCTAGATTGGCTAATCTTAAGGATGGTTCAGTTACTAATGTTTATGATATTTCAAATGTTGACCCAGAGTTTGTTAAAAGAGCAGAACAATTCCTTGCAACTGATTTTTCCAATTACATCAAAAATTTTAGGAACGCTCCGGAAAGAGTTAATAGAATCAGAGAAATGATCAGATTGGCCACTAATACGTTATCAGGCAATCAAGAAGCAGCTAATGAATTTATAAGAATGGATGATGAAAATCGCCACAAAGATGATATGGTTGTTGAAAGAAGAGTTTTGGTTCCAGTCAAAGCTGAACTTATTCCTCACATTGTTGAACCTCAAGCCACAAATTCAGATTTAGAAACCATTTCTGGAGGATCTAAGTTTGATCAAGCTATTGATATGCACGAGGAAGTTGCACACAACAACAACAACTATGTCTCGAATGTTGAGCAGGAAAATTTGGATACTTTAGATGCCTTAAATCAAGAATCTAAAAAATTAAGTGAAGAAGAGTTAAACAAACAACAAATGGAAATTATGAATGTAAGAAAAGGTGCATATGATGAAGCTATTAAAGATGGTAAATCAGAACACGAAGCTAGAGCAATTGCAAATGAAGCAGCTACAATAGCAAAAACCGGTAGACCTTCAACCAATCATGCTCTCACTGATGAATTAAAGATGGCTGAAAAAACAGCTATTATGAACGAGCATAAGGCAGAGGAATTATCTCAAACCTTACGACAAAATGAAGAATTTTACAGTGAAAGTATTAATGAATACATGAAAGATCAAATCAACACATACAATCAGCACGCATCGGATAGTAGGCAACATATTCAAAACTTAAAACAACAAATAGCACAACATGAAAGCCTTGTTCATAGCAGAAACGATACACATGAACACGACCTCTTTGAACACGCATTAAGCGAGAGAGAAATGTTAATGAATCAAATGAAAGAAGAAGAGCATGAAGCTGAAATGAAGGAAGAAAGTTTGAAAGAAATGGCTTATGGCATGGCAAGTGAAATGATTAGTGAAGGAAAATCATATGGTGAAGCAGAACAAGCCGTTAAGGAAGCTTTGAGTCAAGATCTCTTGGCATCTGAAGCCTATGAAGCCTTACAAAAGAAAGAGCAAAAAGAAGTTTCTGTTACTTCCGAGGAAGAAAAGAAACGTCAAGAAGTATTGGAAGAAGAAAAGAAGCGTGAAGAATTAGCAAATCAACGTGCCGAAGCCAGATATATTGAAGAACAACAAGCCAACGAAGCTGAATCAAGAGAAATTAAAGAAGCAATGGAATTGGCTAAATTTAACGTACTTAAGGCAAGAGGATCATCTGAAGATGCTTCAGCAGCAGCTGAGGAAGCTAAAATAGTTGCTGAACAAAGAATTGCTAGAGAAAAACAAGAAATTAAAAAGACTGAAGAAATGAGATTAAGTGAAAGAATGGATGCTAAAACAGCAGAGAGTGTCGCTGAGCACATTGCAAATGCACACACTGGTAGAAATTCTACTGGTAATACTGTTGATGAGATCATGCAACACCGAGAAGAGGTTATGAAGAAAGTTGAAGAAGAAAGCATGTTAGCTCAATTAAGTGACGCAGAGAAGTATCAAATTCTGAGTGTCGTTCCTGATGATGTTACAGAGATCACAATTAAGGATTCTGAGATGAAATTGCCTTTACATGGCTTTTCACATATTGAAGCAAACACAGAAGAAGAAGAAAAACTTAAGAAAGAGCAAATGGAGTTGAGAGAATCATTAAGAAACAAAATTACAAAGAAATTATTTAATTCTGGTTTGATCACAATGAAAAGCGAAGATGGGTTTTACTTCAATGTACCCGAGAGTGCAGAGAACTTGGCCATTAAGAAAGGTCATGTATATTACACACCTGAAGCTTATGAAGAAATGAAAAATAATGGTTTCGATGTATCTGAGTTACATTCCCATTACAACACTGGTGAAAGAGATGATATCAAAAAAGGTACTCCTTATTATCAGGCTGATGTTAATGATGCACTTCTCAAACTTCCTAATGCCTTTGATAGTGAATCACCAAAAATGATAACAAGTCCAGATAAGAATTTAGATATTAGCAAAGCTGATGCAATAAAAGTAGTTGAAGGTAGTTTGAAGGAGAGTAAAATGTCCGAATTCCAGAAGCTAATGAGACCACAACAGTACCATGCTGCCTCTACAGATTCATTTGGGTCTGTTTCATCAGAAGCAAAGCAAAGATTTGAAGAGATTAAGCAAAAGACCGAAGATCTTGAAAACACGGGAGTTGAAATCGTCACTAATCCAAATGGTACTTCATACGTTCAAATAACCCCATCTTATGGTGTTCAACAGAATGTAGAAGCTTCACAAGCTTTGTCAGAGCTTCAGAGCAAAAGTTCATCACTAACTGAAAACATTGAATCAAGCAAGCATACTGCTAGTCTCAATGTAGCACAGACCACACCAGGTCCAAATGCAGTAGAACAATTCTTAGATGATGTTGCTGAGACTGTTTCTGATAAAAGTTCATTGACTAGCTTCCTTACTGAGCAAAATTCAATCACAGAACGTACAAAGGCTGAGAATGCTAGTGCTAAGAAAACCAATGAGTCTAATACAACTAAGTACAGTGAGAGAACGAGTGGTAGTAATGAGGATAAGATATTTAACCAAGTTATGAATCATGCTGAAAGCATTGCCAAGTCAGTAAATATGGATTCTAAAACATTTAAGCAACAATTTAATAGCATCAGTAATACTTCACTAACATCTCTGATTACCTTTATGGGACAGATAGCATCATCAAGCAATCCAGCTGAGGTTACCCAAACTATTCATAATCAATCGTTCTTCAAAGAAATTTCATTACTATTTCCTAATTTACATGATCCTAACACCTTAATAAGTGTACTTCAAGAAGTTACTTCTGATGTTACTGATATTCCCAACAAATCACACGGAGAAGTTCTTATGAAGTTACCTATTCCTAATCTTACGGATATAACAAGAAGAACAGCTGGTCAAACACCTGATGGTACTACTGAAATGAAGGAAGAGACATCTAAGCCACGTCCAGGTAACACAGTATTGGGCAAGATTAAGTCCAATGGCATTCCAAAGGTTATTCCCTCAAACAATAACACACAGATTAATTTTCAGGGATCACCTAATAACCCGCCAACCACTCCTAACACACCGCTACCTCCTATGAAGACAACACCACTGGCACCAGCCCCACCAAAGCCAGCAGTGAATCCAGCTAGTGTAGTTCCTAAGAAGAAAGAAGGGCCAGCCCCTACTCCTAAACCTTCACCATTGGCTAATGTTACTGGTCCTAATAAACCTAGTGAAACGCCATTAGCTGCGGGTGGAGATAGTCCCAAGAATCATTTAGTTAATACGCCTAAAGCTAATCCAGCCCCTCAAGGCCGAGTTTAATAAATTATTTGTTTTAAAAAAACCATATTTTTTATATTAAGATATTCTTTTATTGATTATTTTATAATAAAAAGTTAAAAATATTTTTTTATAAAATTTTCTTAATAAAAAAATTTACATGCTTTATATAGTTGGAATTGGATTGAATGATTATAAAGATATAAGTCTTAAGACATTAGAGATTTTGAAGGAAGCAGATGAAATATACTTAGAGAGTTATACATGTAAGCAGTTAAGGAACTTTAAGGATGATATTTGTAGAGAGTTTGGGATTGAGATCAAAGAAGTTGGTAGGGAGATAGTTGAAGGTACTGATATGATTCCAAAGGCTTCAGAGGATAAAAATGTTGTATTTTTAGTTGCAGGTTCACCATTCTTTGCGACAACCCACTTAGATATTCAAACCAGGGCAAAAGATGTTAAAGTTATACATAACACATCAATTTTGAATGTTAAAGGATGTTTTGGATTGTCTTCATATGAATATGGAAGGACTGTTAGTATTCCTTATTTTGAAAAGGAATCACCTATAGTATCGTTTTATGATAGGTTGAAGGTTAACTATGTGAATGATATGCATACTCTCTGTTTGTTAGATATTAAGACTGATCAAGATTATTTTATGAGTGCTAATGAGGCGTTAGAGTTACTTTTGTATGTTGAAGAGTTAACTGGATATGGTATATTAAGTGAGAAGGCCAAGGTGATAGCTGTTTGTCGTTTTTCGACTGATAGTGAGAAGATTGTTTATGATACGATTGAAAATATAATGATGATGGACTTAGGACCGCCATTACATTCTATAATTGTACCTGCGAGATTATCAGAAGTTGATAAAGATTTTATAGAGCAAATTTTCAAATAAATAAAATTGATTTTTTTGTTGAATTATTATTATATTAGTTATATTATTGTATTAGTTATATTATATTATATATTATTATATTAGTTATATTATATATTATCATTATTTATTTCTTAAAATATAACCAGTGAAGACAAATAAAAATGTAATACTATTTTTATAAAGCTTATCCTCAACACTACAACCAATGAGATTCATAGAGGTGATTGGTATTAAGGATGGCCAATATAATGAGGTATTGATGAGGTAGGAACATATAATCATAGCTAATGATGCATACATTGAGTTAGAGAAGGGTGTTGAGTCAACATGTCTAAATGCTAGAGGGTTTATCATTATGGTTTGTTTATTTTTATTATTTAAGTGAAAAAAGAAAGATTTTGTTAGTTACTATAGACTAGATTTAAGATATTATTTTGTTAGTTATATATTTTATTAATAATTTATATATAAACAGATCAAAGGGTATTTATCATTAATCTAACGAATTATAGTAAGAATTAATAAAATATAAACAATAATATGAAATTTTTAAATAATAAATGATCTTACTAAGTAATTAAAACAATGGTTTATGTATCATTTTTAAAATTAAAATGGGTTAAAGTCCGTTTTGTAGGCTTTTAGAATTATATGAAATATTATTGATCTATTAGTATATATTATACATCTATTTTTACATAATTTATCTATTAATCATGTTAATACTGTCAGAGACAAAAGGTATATTTAAACTAAATTTTGTAAAATATAGATTGACTTATTTATTTAACTTTAATAACCTTACAATCAAAATATAACATTAATATGTCAAATAATCAGCTAATTTTAGGGTATAATCAAATCTTAAAATTTTTATATTAATATATATAACTATATTAAGCAGGTAAAAGTTATTAAGAATAATTTATTCATATTATTATGATAATCATCCAAAGCTTTACTATCGTGCTCATATTTATAAAATTTTAGTAAATCTTTTATAGTATATAGAAATTAGTGATATTATATATAAATATAAATTTTATCTCAATAGTGATAATATTTATTATCAAAAATCTATATAAAAGACCAACAATCATTATTTAAATAATTGATGCATAAAAACCCAAAATTTATTAAAAAATAATTTTAATGATTTAAATCAATTTTACCTCTAAACTGACTTAAATACCTAAACACACCACCCATAAACACTTCTTTAAACTTACAGTAATCACAATCCAAATCTATAAATATAGCACCACAAAGTGCTTCAAAAACATCAGCATACGATTTCTTTCCTCCTTGCTTAATAAATATATTATTAATAAACTCAGTCTTAGTTATAACATTATAAAATAAATCATTACAAACGTACATTTTCTTTGATGCATGCAAATACAAAGGTGTAGATAGTGAATCTATTTCATAAAGAAAACTACAAACACATAACTCTATCACAGAATCTCCAATAAGCTCTAATCTATAAAAATCAGTACCTTTTGACACAGAAGGATGAACTGCTGCCTTCTCTAACAAATTTTTATTTTTAAATTTATATTTAAGCATACCCTCAAGGTTCTCTACCTTTGAAGTCGGCAATATATTCTTAAATTCACTAAATCTTAAATTTTTACTATCCTCTAATGTAAATAAACTACTAACATTCTCATCCTCTTTAAAATTTAAATAACTTACCTTATTCAAAAATTGAATAACCCCCTTAAGGCCATGTTCTATAAATAAACATCCAATTATAGCTTCAATTATATCGGCAAAGACTTTATAAGGAATTTCAACATCAACACTATCCAAATATGCTGATAGGTTATCCGTTTGAAAATATTTTGTAACCCCAAACAATTCTTTTAAATCAATTAAACCTTCAACCACAGGAAAATTAATACGAGGGGGCATGTTTATTAAAGGAATGTACCTAAACATACCTTCTCTCATACAAATTTTATATAAATGTTCATTACTGATCAAACAAGTCTTGATCCTCACTATTTCATCAAGTTCATACCCCATTTTAAGTAAAAATTCAGTAGTTAATAATTTTAGGACAGTATCACCTAAAAATTCAAGTCTTTGGTAATTTTGAGGGCCACGAAGAGAAAGTGCACTTTTTAGAATGTCTAGGCTCAAGTTAAGGTCATATTTATTATCTAACTCACGTGCAATACATGAATTCTCAAATTCTACAAACTTTGATATAAATTTTTGAGATTCTTCAACAATTGATTTATCAATACAAGTCACATACAAACCTTCCTTTGAAAATATTAAATTCTTAATATCGTAAATATTTTTAAAATCAAATTGTTGTTTTTTTTCCATAGAAACTGCTTGCTCAAGAAGGCAGCCTATAAACAAATTTTTACCTTCTTTAATCGTTAATTTGTTGTTTCTCCTCCATAGAAATTCAAAATACGTATCACAGAAGCCCTCTTTTTTTGAACAAGGTTGTTCATTGTAGTAAAGTGTTTTCATCAGTTCTTCATCACTAGGTACAGCCTTTTGGTCTGTTCTTGTGCCTATCTGCCTATATTCCATCTTTTCAACCTTAGTTTGAATGTCAATGATTTTATCGCAGTGCATGCATTGGTTTATCTCTTTATTTAGGTCCTCTAGAAAGACGACCATTTGCTTTTGTGATTTATTAAGCCAAATTTTATTTTTATCTTCGTCATTTATAATATCTATTTTTTTACTAAGTAATTTAAGATTTAAATCGTCTAAATATTCATAATCGATATGACCATCCTTAAGAGGAACGGCATAGTAATGATACGGATATTTAATTTCATTGGGTGGATACTTTGATATGGTCGTTTTAAAGAATAAAATCTGGTAAAACCCTATTAAAATGTCCAGTTTGTCATTTAATTTGATATTTTCAACGAATTGACTCTTTATATCAACGTAATTAGTTAAAATACCAGTTTTATCTGTAAAACGGTATAAGGCTAGGTCTTTTGATGGTACTTTAAAATTATCTGGTATTTTTCTATAAATAATTTCAAGCCTATCTTCTATATTAACGTTAGTATTGATATTAGATAGATCAATTCTATGTGTTTTCTTAAATTTTGATAATAATATTTTTTGTTGTACCTCACTAGGCACGTCAATATAGTCATCTACCGTTTTCTTTATCTCTTCTAAATTATCTGTACCATATATTTGAAAAAGGTAGGTTTTTAACTTCATATTATCAATATTTGATATAAAATTTAAATTGTCATCCACTAGTTCATTCTTATGCATCAATTTTAGTATTTTATAATAACCATCCTCTTGACTTTCCTTTTTTTTTATAAATTGGCCACTTTCTATAATAATATTGATATTAAAAATATTTGGTAGTTTTAGCTTGCAAATATACAAATAATCCTTTTTAGAATACTCGATTTCAACATTTATAACTTTAACAAACACATAAAAGCTTTCTAATTCTTTTTTTATATCTTTTAAAAGATCATTGACTAGACAAGTAGAAAAAGATTTTGGAAATGTAGATTTTCCTATAGTGACGGTTTCAAAGTATGGAAATTTAGATTTATCAAAATAATGCTTAAGAAAGTCTAAATTGTAGTTGTTAATGTCCAAAACTATCAAATTAGTATCGGTTGTGTGCTGATTTTGTGTTATTTTGGTATCTGAGAAGTGTATTTGTATGTTTTTGGTTGGATTGAAGCGAACTAAATGATTATTTGATTTATCAACAGCATGTATTCTTACATTGCCATTGATCTGATTGATAGCAAATACCAAATCTTTAGATAAGGTATTGATATTGAATAGAAAATTGCGATTAGGATCTATTTTGTTCTTCCAAAACATAATATTGAAGGTATTAACGCTAATACCAACACCAGAATATGAGCTAACATATGTTTCATCAAAAATTGTAGAACCATCCTGTTTTATTTCCTTTTCGTCAAAAAAATCTAAAAATTGTATCATATGGAAAAAAATTTAAAAAAATTATTTAGGAAAGATAGAAAAGTGAAATATGGTAATTTTATAGACAAATGATGTTTTAAATAGAATAAAATAACGTTTTTTAATTTGATATACCATCAATTGTATTAACAAACAAATTTATTAAAGAATTGAAAATCTATTGAAATTCCTCCCTACAATTTGTGCACATATAAAAACAATTCAGTGCAACTTCTTCACTTTCTTCCATGTACATAACGCAGCTATTGTAGAAGCAATTGGGACATTCCTTTTTCACTACAGGGAGTGTTACATCACTTATAATAGATTTTTTATTGCACTTAGAAGCTCTTCTGTGCTTAAATACATTGGAATAGACCATACAAGCACCTGGTGTTGTACTTGTTTCACACTTTAAACATGTATAGCTTAGTACACTATTCTCTGTTTTAGGAAAGAGCAAGTTTCTGCATTCTGAGCAATAGTTGTCCTCCATGATAAATTTTTTGTAAACTTTTAAAAATTATATAATAAATATATATATTATATATCATAGTCAGATAGTAATATAGTATTTAGCCAGCTTAGTTAGTAAGATAGTACTTACCCATGCTATTAATTAGTAATATAGTAGTAAATAGCCAGCTTAATTAATAATAAAATAGATACCCAGGCTAATTAGTAATATAGTAGTTCATACCCAGGCTATTAATTAGTAAGATAATACATACCCAGGCTATTAATTAGTAAGATAATACATACCCAGGCTATTTAGTAATAAAATACATACCCAGGCTATTAATTAGTAATATAATACATACCCAGGCTATTTAATAAGATAATACATACCCAGTTTACCATCTCAAGGTTAGTTATACACATAATAATATATTAAAATATTAATTTATATTAAAATATTAATTTCAAAATCCTTTTATTATTATAAAATTTTTATTTACAAAATTTATTATTGAAAATTATGAACTACTTAAAAACTTGGTTCTTAAAAAATAACTATAAAGGTTCTAAAATATGTTTAGTGATATCTAATTTGTTATTGTACGATGGAAAGTATTTTGTAAGGGTAAAAAACTTATCATCTAGTCAACTGCCTATTAATTCTCTTATAGATATCAAAAAAGGAAAAATCAATTACAAATATCAAATGGTTATCAATAGTTTTAAGATTATTTATGCAAATTATTATTTAAGTAATGTAAAAATGCATAATTTTATTTTAAGAAAATTTTTACTTCCAGTTAAGAAGATGAATTTTAAAAGTAGTAACTTAAGTACTCAGGATGTGAATTCTGATAATAAAAGTTTTGTAGATGACAATAATACGATGAATGATGAAACAATTAATCATTTAAAAGATTTTAAAGTTGATTCTAACAATGTTAAAGACTTTGGTGAAATACTTGATGAAGAGTTGGAAGAAACTCTTAATAAAGTTTGTAGTACAAGAAATGTAGAGAATGAAAGTAAGATAAATTATAATAAAGTTAGTCAAAGGTCTGATGATCAGTTTAGAATAATAAATTCCTTAAAAGAAATAAACAAAGAGACCATTGATAAGATGAAAAATAATAAAGAGACCATTGATAAGATGCAAATAAGAAAATCAAAAGATGTAAGAAAAGAAACAATTGATAAGGTTCAAATAAACAAAGAGACCATTGATAAGATGCAAAGAACAAAAGTTAAATTGAATAGAACCAAAAGAATTAATATATCTGATTTCATTAAGACACATTATAACAACATAACAAATGTAAATACAACAAAATTTGATATTAAATTTAGCAATTTAGAACACAAAGACATTCAATTGTTAGAAAAAGAAGATTATAGAGAATCTGCCATTCATAGAGAACAAAATAATTACAATTCAGCACATTTGGTGAATAACAATAACGATACGAATAAAAAAGTCAAAATATTAGAAAATAAACAAAAAATGATTAAAAATTCGATTTCTAATGAAAAGAAAGCAAGTGAACCTTTTATTGATTGTTCAAAAAATAATAATATTGAGATTATGAAGAATGATAATACAAAGTATAAAATTGATATTAAATCATCAAATAGTTGTCCATTAATTGATAAATATAATTTAGGTGGAAGTGAAAGGGTGGAAAAATATTTTACAAAGGTTGATGATCAAGTGAATCTAAAGAATGACGATCCTAAAATAATAAAACTTATTCAACAGAATGATAACACTTGTCATATAGACGAAGAAGACCATCATATGATAAGAAATATTCAAGAGAATGATAATCCTTCTATAATTAAAAGTTTAAATACTGATAAAGACATAAGAAGTGATTCTTCAAAAATCTTAGACTTTTCTATTCCCTCTAGCATAACCGGAACAAATATATTTTCTGATGATGTTGAACATAGTCACATGGATTGTAATCAGAGTTGTGTGGTTGATAATATTAAGAAGGATTATAAGTCTAATAATGATGAACAATTGTTAGAAAATAATGATATTATTTCTTTATCAGCTGATGTAAGTCAATTTGAAAATCATAAAAATGAAGTAATAAATATTAATAAGAATGAAAAGGCTATAATTGATGCATCAACTAACAGTATTTCTTATAGTGAAAATAGAGCTAATAATTCTCAAATAAATAACGAATCAACATCATTGGCTAGTAAAAATATGATTTTAAGCCCTTCAAAGCGACATATGAAAATTATAATCAGCTCTAAAAAGTCTATAGACAATTCTAGTCTGAAAAGTTACAATCAAAATGAAACCAGTAGTTCTTTTAAAAATAATTTTAAGATAAAATTGAAAAATGAAATTGAAGAAGAATTAATAATCAAGAAGAGAAGGATTAGTAATACATCTGAAATAGTTGCTGTAGATAAAGAAATGATTGATAATGTAAATATTTATTCTTCTTATCAATGTTTACCAAAAAGTAAGACGGTTGATCTTCATTTAACACAGCCCAGCAGTTCTTTAGAATTGAAATCGTCTTCTTATCAATGTTTACCAAAAAATAAGACTGTTGATCTTCATTTAACACAGCCCAGTAGTTCTTTAGAATTGAAATCGTCTTCAAACCTTTCCCTAGAGGGCTTGCGTGTCTCTAGTTTAGAATTTAAGGGCTGTATTGATATTAAGACCACTAACACCTGCAATAATCTATCAAGAAACAGACAAATGTTAAATATTGCTAATATAGATCATTATAAAGTGTCATATCCTAAGGACGAAGCAGAAATTGTGCCTGTAGCTGAAGAATTGATCGAAAGTAACAAAGATTTTTGTGTAGACGAAACTATCATTTGTTCACCCCCCAGAAAATCTTATTATTTAGATTGTCCTAGGCAATTCAACAATGTTGCAATGGTTGAAGAAATTCCTGTAAATATTTTATCAAGATCAAAGTCTTTGAAGATCAGCTATGATGGTGAAAGACCTAAAATGTATCCTTCTGAAATACTTGCACCTTGTATTGGTTCATTTGGCAAGAAGAAAGTACTTATTGATGGTGAAGACGGTCATTCTTTGCTTGTTAATAAAGTATTGAATGAAGGCAGTACTAAATCTGATGTAATTGATAAGAAAAAGATAAATACGAATGGTAAAACTAAGAGATGTGCTAGAAAGATGCCAAATAATTAATTATACGATGATAAATAAATCTTTTATGTGTTTTTTTTATAATATTTATTTTTAAGACAATATTTATAGACAATATAACTATTATGTTTTTACTTAGGCGTCTTCATGATAAATAAAATATTTTATTTGAGTCAAAGTATTATGAATAAAAATATTTTGTTTATCAATTTATGCATATTTGTTAAATCTTAATATTTTTTGTTGAATTTTAATAACTTTCTTATTTTATGATAAACATCTTAAAAATGTGATAATTATTAAATTATTAAGTATAATTTTTAAAAATATTAACCACACGCTCACTACACTTTGTTAAATAAAGATTTTCACAGGTATTGTTCTTTTATTATAAAATTAAAATAATTATAATCCTTTCTAATAATTCTATCAACTAGATTATAGAGTTTATACATCCAATTTCAAACTTTCCACATCAACTGGTAAATATAATATATTTTAACTTAATATTAGTTAGTTAGTCTCTATTTGCATATTTTACACCAAATAATAAATTTAAATTTACACGTAGATATGAATTATTTACAATTAGATAGAGAAACCTTATATAACATTTACATTAAAATATTATATATATTTTCTAGACTTTGAAGTGAATTATCTTTATAATAATTTTATATAATTCTTATCACACCCTCATATATTATTAACATTCAAATAAATATAAATTTAACAATATCTCAATCCAAGATATATTATTAACATTCAACCAAATATAAAATTTTAAAATAAATTAAAAATAAATTTAACGATATCTCAATAGAGAAATAGTATCTCTTCTCTTACGAGCAGCTCTTGCACTACCACCAATTGTGTTATTGTGTTTCATACCCTTACCCAATCCACGGCACTTCTTACCAGCAGAGGTAAGTCCTCTAGCATCTCTCCTCTTATGAACAGCATTGCAAATCCAATTGATCTTGTAATCATTTCTAATCGTAGAAAGTTGAGGATCAACACAAATAACTTCAAAAAAGTGATGTTGATGGTCTTTCGTTACTTCATAGCTATTAAGAACACGAAGATTACCAAGATGTTTACCAACTAGTTGTTCAGCCTTAGCCCTTAAGTTTTGGGATGGTTTAATTTGATGGATACCAGCATTGACACACTTACCCTTTGTGTTACCATTGCTGTAGTTTCTTTCCATGTTTCCTTTTTCAAATCTGACACAGAAAGCAGAATATCCAGGCTTTCTTCTAAAGCCTAGTAATCTTGCTTTTGCCAAGTTAAAAGGTCTTTCAACACGGTGGATCTCATCTAAGTGTCTGTGCTCGGTGGCATACATCTTCATTTCAAAGCTTAGTGCATTTCCTTGCTTCTTCTTATAAAACTCTCTAGCGAAAACTGAATACATTAATGGATAGAAATTTTTTAAAGAATTGAAATAAAATTTTTCAAAAGTAAAAATAAATTATAAAAAAATATATTAACTTATAAATTATGATCAAATATTAGCTGAATTAGCTCGACATGACTCGACACGATTCGACACGGCTTGATATAGCTTGATATAGCTCGACACGATTAGACACGGCTTGATATAGCTCGATATGGCTTGACATAACAACCATAGCTCGACATAACTAACATAATAATCATAACTAACATAAAATTTCTTTATTTAAACTCTCATTAATGTCTCCAATACCCGCTTCTTCTTCGCTTGCCAAACTTTCTAGAAAATTCTTGATTTCTCCTTTGTTTTTTACAATATGCAATCCAAGTTGTTTCTGTGAAACCATAGTTGAAGTAATCACTTACATCTGCTCCTGGCTTGCGCCATGGCTTATCCTTTATACTATCCATATCAATATTAAAAGCATCTGTTATTTCTTCTTGTACTTCTTGTTTGTTCTCTGTAATAAGCAAATCAACTGATGATGAGCTACTATCATCATTTCCATTAAGATTTACAAAATCCATTGAAATTTTTTTTTGTTAACAAAAATAGCTTTCAAAAATAAAAAATTTTAAACTTAAATTATTGGTTATAGTGGAATGACTAATTATAAATTAATATCATAACAAGTGATTAAAGAATGGTGAATGTTTTATTTATATATTTTGATTCTCCCAATTGAAAGATATCAAATAACCCGTTATGTTTCATATTCCTTATCATATATTATAATTATTATTATTTTTAACTTATTATGATCAATTCATATTCTTAACTAAAAAATTTAGATATTTTTCTTAGTTCTAACTTAAAATTATTTTTTTCAAAGTTCTTATTTAAAATTATCTTTTTTTATTATTTAAATATTTTTCAAACAAATTTTTTTATGAGACCAACCTTCCTAAACCATTTACTTAGTTCTTATTGTAAAATGGATTATGATATTGAAAGTTTGGGTAATGATTGTGCTAAATTGCTTATAATACAAAAGAAGTTCAAGCAGGAAAAGAATTTAAAGATATTAGTTTATAAAATCACATATTTTTTACTTAACCAAATCAATGATGGATTAAAAACACTTGAAATGGAAAAGAACTTAATTATATTTGATGATAATAGTTATAACACTGAATTAATACCTAAAATAATTGAAAAGATCATTAGAATCAGTGGATTTAATGCTAGAGTGATGATTGGTAGTGCTTCATGTAAGGAATGTCCTAAAAGGGTTGTTTATATTGTAAAATTGGAAGAAAGTAAAGAAATATTCGAAATTTAAATAAAATTGTATAAATATGTTAGTTATATAGAATTGAGATATTAAATAAAGTGATGCATAATATTGGGTTTCTCTATCTATTTGAGCTGCATTGCAATCAATATGAACATCTAATATTATAATTTTATATATCTAATCATCTTTAGATAATATCCTTCACAATAACTAGGGTTGATAGTTGAAAGCCCGTCATATTCAAACATTTTAGTTATATTTCGTTTCTAGTATTACCTTTCACCACAGGTTCTTCCATTTAGAAATATAAAACTGGGTTTTATTTTTTTTTATATAATTTTTAAAAATAATTTATTATAAAAAATATTTTTAATGATAGAATATCAATTATTCCACATGAAGTAAAATTATTTAATTAACCGCTTTCTTATACCCCTTCTTCGTTTTATTGATGCCTCTAATAAATTATTGAAACCTTTAACATTTTATGTACGAATTCAAGTATTTCTATCAACAAAGCGGTATTTATGACACACTGTACAATGCGTAAAACTTAATTTGTTAAGCCTTTTATATATTGGTCTTACATAAGAATGTATTATACTGTTTGGTAGAATAGTTGATGCTCATTTATTAAGAATAATTTCTTCAACCCCAACTATACATAATGCGTCTGATTTGTTGAATGGATTTCTTCCAGGATGCGACTTATATTTGAAATTCATCACTGTTAAGTCTATCATTACTAAAATCTGGTTTTGTTATGATTTTAATGAATTTTTGAACTAAAAAGGTGTAAGCTTAAAAATATTCATCTTTCATTTTGACCATCACTACACATAGCAATCTTTATTACATTTCTCTATGTTTATATTCTGATTGGTATTTAAGTTCATTATTAATTAGCCTGTATAATGCTAAACCCTATGAATTCGAATGTTGATATAAAAATAAAATTTATCTATTTTCATTATTTTTGTATCTTCTAGGTTTACCAACATTTTAGGTTAATTTTTTTGATGTGATTCGGGAATAGTGAATATGATGGGGGTTATAATAATTTTGAACCATATTTTCAAGTAAATCTTTAATACCAAAATAGTGATGTATTTTAACATTATCTAAAATAAAAATCTGGTTAAGAATACCACGTTTCTACAATGTTGTTTTAGTGCAGCAAGAATCATGGCAATTAAGTGAGGCGCATATGTATCAAACAGTACTTATTCATTGCCGCAAAAATATATATTTTTTGTCTTTATAACAAGAATATTTGTTGTTGCTGGACTTCGTTTACCTAACGTACCTTGGATGTCTTTGTCGAAGCAGAAAGCCCAATTTTATCAAAAAAATAAAGTTTTGTCTTTTAAAGATTCCTATAATAGCCCATACCACCTTGCATATGTCTGCTAAAATTTATTGTATTATAGAATATTGTCTCGGGGCTATTGAAAATCGTTTAAATGAATGAAAAACTTGTCAAGACATCTATCAATAGTGCGTGTAGAAACGCGAATGTTATAATTTTCACCAAGTCTACAGTACTCCAAAAAACCAGACACTTCAAAAAATTGTTTAAAAGGTGTAAATTTTTGAATAAAAAATAATTTGACTTTAATAATATAAGTATATCTAATTTATTTTTTTAATCGTACATTTTATATAAACCCTTTTGACAAATTTGATAAAATTTTTAATTAAAAACAATAAAAAAACGGATACCTTTATTTAAAATGATGTATGACTACCTTTGCCACGATAACTTTTGTAATTCTATCCTCATAGAATCTATTAACATTTTACAATAAAGTATCGATATCATACCACATTTTGCTAATTTTTAAAAACAACCTTTCTTAGTTCTTGCTTTAAATAAGCCCATAGATATTCTCTTGGGTTAAGATCTGGGCTCTATGAAAGCCATTCTGACACCTCATTGTTCATATATTTAAAAAAAAGAATTTGCTGCCATTTTATTTTTATGCTTTGGATCATTGTCCTGTTGAAATTTATATTTTGAAAATTGTGATTTTTGTCACTCTCATTTACATTATTGCTTAATATTTGAATATAATATAGTGCATTTAATGCCATATTCAAAACACCAAATTTCAACATCATTTCTACTTATACAGCCCCAAATATATATTTTCTTTTCACCAAATTTAAAAAGTTTTATTTATAGGCGTTGATTTTTCTTCTTCAACTCATACTCTTTGCCTCTTAGAGTCATTATAAATGTTAAAAATTCATTTGAAAAATAACATCGCTAAAATAGTCTGTGTCTTTAAATAGCCATATTTTTGCAATTCTTAACCGTTAATTATTTGCAAATTTGATAATTTTGGCTTAGAAGAAAGATAAACACACCTAAAGTGATTTTTCTTTAAGAAAAGACGCACACTTCTATCACAGATACTAACATTCAATTTATCTTCAATCATTTTTTAAATTAATTTCTTCAAGCCACTATCACCTTTTATTTTATCCTCTTTATCATTATTGTATTTTCTAACGTGATCTTGTATTGTAGATCTTTTTAAGTCGGTTTTTACACTGATTTTGCGTATTGAAAACCCCATATAAAATAGCTTAAAAATTTGACCTTTGTCGAATTCAGAAACATGTTTACCCATTAGGGCAATTATTTTTTATTTATATTTATATAAGGAGGAGAAATTATATGGTATTTTTCTAGGTGTCTGGTTTTATTATTGTCTTTTAAAATATAATTTTGTCAAAAGAGTTTATATAAAATGCGCGATTTTGAATAAATAGATATATTTATATTATTAAACTCAAATTATTTTTTAAGTACTGTATCTTAGGTGATAATGTACAACACTCATCAATCCGCCACGTATTGCTTTTTGATTGAACAGATCAAGTATCATGATAATGTCTTAAAGTTATTGATACTGTTTAGAGGAGTCTCTAAGGCCATTTAATTCTAATTATATACCATTGAACATCAGCTTTTACTACTATTCTCTACCTATCTTCCTTGAGATTTTATTTCCAGGTCATTAGGGTTAAACAGATGAAAAAAAATAAAGCTCTATTTTTTTAATTTCTTAGAATTAGTAAGAACACGATTATATATAAATAGATAATATTCATTTCATAATCACTCTTATTTAAACACAATTTTATTTGGTTATTTACTTACAGCTGTCTAATCTTTTTTATATTATTTTAATACATGTCAACAGTATAAAATAAATTGATTATTATTGAATATTTTATTTTACTTATAATTGGTAAAATTTTTTTATATATGTTCGTTTCTGAGCTATCTAAACATGAAGGTGAAATTAGATCAGTTGCTGGTCGATTTAAGAAGATAGATGGTGGTTATGTTATTATAAGCACACAGGGAAATGAAATCAAAGTCAAACATAAAGGTTTAGAGAATTTTCAATCTAAAAACGTACTAGTTTGTGGAAGAGTAGAGGATGGTGTTCTTGTTGAAGATTTTAACTATGATTTAGGTGATGAGTTCGATTTTGATGTTTATAATAAGTTTTTAAGTATGAATCATAAATTTAAAGAAATTTTATAAATTTATAAATTGCAATGGCTTTACTTTAAATATTTTATGTTAATTTATGAAAATTTTATATTATGATAAATATTAATTAAAAGCTTAATAAACGTAAGTAAATTCACTCTTTTGGATGATATACAAACTTTTATCATTAGTGTTGGTATTTTTTTCTATTTCTTTGATGTTAAAGCTTTGACATACACACTTTTTTATTTTTTAAGATGCAGAAATTGATATTGTTATGTTTTTATGTTGAAAAGAGTTTATTTTTAAGAAAATTGTGTTAATGTCATGAATTTTACACCAATTTTGAATATATTTAGAGTTAATTCATCAAATAATCCTGATAAATAAATTTTAAGAATATGGAGTAATATTTTGTATATAAATTGATTTATTGAAATGTAAATACATTGTTGAATCAAGTATTGGTTCAAAAATCATTTTTTAGATTTTTTTACGAATACCCGATTCTTTCACTACAGTGTAATACATAAAACACGGCTTTAATATTTATTAAAATAAAACTATTACTTTTAATAGTTATAAATGGTCTAGTAAAACATTAAAAGATGTAGTTTTGACCTTATATAATATATAAATATTTATCCCTGGAGAAAATTTTAAATATAAATGTGAGGAAAAAACAGGCACACCCCAATAAGTTTGATTGAATATTAGGAAATATTATATAAAACAATAATTAGAGCCTAATCTTATGAGTATATCAGTATTTTTTAGATTGCACATTTAATAATTAAAATAAAAGGTTTATTTGTCCAATATGAAAAAACAAACATCTCCACTAATATTCACAAAGAATCTTAATTGTCAATAAACTTATCATAGGAGAAAAGCCGAACCAGCAAGTAAAAATTCCTAAATCAAACAATAATAATAATATATAGAAGAGACAAAAGCAGATATCAATGACCATACACTATTCGTGCTCTGGTAAAAGGCAGTAGAAAAACTTGTTTGTCTGCTATCTTAAACCACCTTATATGGTGACAGTATGACTTTAAAGACACCAACTATAAACGCTGTTGTAGCTGAGCTTAGTGCTATTACGCACACCAACCAGCTTATATCTTTAAGAAGTGGCACTTTCCTACCAATGGAGAAGAGGTATCTGTCTATCGACTGTAAACCAATTTCCCAGAGTGAACAGGGTTATCCGTATCCCCCAAGCCCTGGTCTGTTATAGCCCAATTAACTTTGTTACCACTCTGCACCACGTGGGGTCTAGAGTCATCGCAGATTATATATAATTTCTTTTGATATTTTTTTTAAATTTATAATAATAAAAAACCAGATACCCGAAAAAATCATGTAATTTTCTCTCCTGATAAAAACCATATAAACAATTATTCTAATGAGTAAATATGTTTCTGAATTTGACAAAACTTGATTTTTTAGCCATTTTATATGGGGTTTTCAATACGCGAAATCATTGTTAAAAATCTACTGCGCAATATCACATTAGAAAATCTAATAATAACAAAGAATATTAAATAAACAGTTGTTGTAACAGGAATAAATCACCTAATATCAGTAATATATATTTGATCAAAAAAATCAATAATAACCCTTACATCACATGCAAGATAAAAATAATATCGAAGATGAACGATACGTGTTTTTTTCTGTAATGATTATGTGCATATCTTAAATTATATCACTTTAGGCGTGTTTATCTTTTTCTAAGCCAAAATTATCAAAGTTGCAAATAATTAACGGTTAAGAATTACAAAAATATGGCTATTTGAAGGCAAAGACTACTTTAGCGATGTTATTTTTAAATGATTTCTTTAGCATCTATAATGACTCTAAAAAGCAAAAAGCGTGAAATGAAACAGACCCCCAGCGTCTATAAATAAACAAGATGATTTAGTATAAATATTGGTTTGAAGTTGTATGAATTAAATTTTTGGTATTTTTGGATGGAACCTTAAATGATTCATATTATACTCAAATGAGAATGTAGAAAGTTTTAATAAAAATGACTTGAATTTTCACATTAAAACGGCATCAGAATTTGTGGAATATATGAACATTGATGTGTTAGAAATTTTCATCATGAAACCCAGAATTTAACACTGTTTAGCATATATAAACTTGTTGTTTTGAAAACGTGTGCATTTAATGACAATAATTAGTATATTATATGAGTGACATAATTAAAGACGTTTTTATTGTCAAAGGCAAGTAGCATCATATTATAGGATTCACGATATAGTTTTTGGTTGTCGCAACCAACTTTCTTTTTATTGAACCATATTATTAAAAAAATATTAAATTATTTTGAACAGATATGGTCAAGAGAAATTATATGAGTTTTTAAATAAAGAAAATATTCTGCTAAGATCAGGCAGAGATAGACAACTTAATATATTAAGAGACCAGTAATTAAAACATTGATTTATCGTGAGGGTGGTCAATAAGTACCAAAAGATGGGCTAAAAAACTTTAAAACAACGAATGGTAACCGTATTTCTAAGCTTGATTTTGATTAAAAGAAACAAATGAAAAGTTTATTTTAATTTTCAAGTATCTTGTAGCGATGTTGATAAGTGCCTAAGAGTGTTTCATTGCACTATAAAACAGACGATAACAGATCCTGTCCTGCGGAACACAGAATCTACGATCAGAAAATGTTCATCTTGTGCACAAACGTTTTGTGAGTATGAAATGACTCATAATTCAAATCAACTTGTGTTTTTGAACGAGGGTTGTTTTGCAGTATCATTTAGACCAAAGAAAGACAGGTCTTCTATTAGAACATCTGTTTTCATAGATGTGCTTGCGATAAGAACACGAAATATTACTATACTTGATACCAAGAACAAAAATGGCATGATATATTATAGAGTTTATGATAAAGCTTTAACAAGAAAATAGTTTAAGGCTTACCTTATTAGCTTAAAACTCATGCTTAAAATGTATTTTTGATCAAGTTTTCAATATAGATAATGCCCGTATACACCATTACAAGGGCTTATCTAAGACCAATAGTTGTCTATATTTAAGGATTGAATACCTCCCATCATACACTCTTTTCTAGAATCCAATTGAGAATTGTTTCTCTAAATAGAAGAATTTTGTTATTAAAAGAAAGATAAAAAACAAATCAGAATAAAAGACCTGATTGAAACTGGATTGGGAGAGATAAATGCTTACGATTGTGATAAATATTTTAGGAAGATGTTGAGATATATTATCAAATCTTAAAGAAAAGAAACATTTTGAATAAATGATTTTATTTTTTTAATTATATTAATTGGAAAAATCAATTAATTTTAAAATTTAAAAATAATTTAAAAGTTGATTACAATAATTGGAAATTTGATCGTGAAGCCAAATAAATAAATTATATACTTTTATTGGTTTTTAATAAAAAAATCATCAAAAGAGTTTATACAAAATATAAAATTTAGAAATGTTACTGATATACTCGTAAGATTATATTATACTTCTTTTTTGGAGTACTGTATTAAAAAGGTTTGAATTTAATCAAATTATCATAAAGTGCTATAATAAAATATTAAATTTAAATATGTTATCTACTTTGAACAAAAACCAATATGAAGGAAGAGTTTGCTATCTATTATTAAATTGATGAAAATATATAATACTACAAGAAAAATAATACATGTAGTGTTTCAGATAAATATATGGATTCTTTCATAGTCCTTTAGACTTACAAATGTATATTTAAAGCATGTTGGTGATAGAAAAGAGGATATTCTATTAATAATTATACAAGGTGTTTATCGTGAGGGTTTATAATATTTTGACTAATGGAAATCATTTTCAAAATATATTAGAGAATTAGGTTTATGATAGGATTAGGTTTATGATAGGATTAGGTTTATGATAGGATTGGGTTTATGATAGGATTTGATTTTTTCAATAACTATCTCATATTTGAATTTTGTTTTAATTTTAAAATTAGGATTTTGAAATATAAAAAACAACCTTTTTTGATTATTGAATAATTTCTTAAAGAATAAATATTTTGAATTTTAAGAATTTAGCTAGTACTATAATTACTAAGGAAAGAGAATCACAATCTATATAAATGTTAGTTGGTTGATTATAATACACATATTCAAATTATTGAACGATTTTGAAGGTTATTTAAATAAAATATAAAATCTTCAATCATTTACTTCTTAAAGCAAGATGAACTGTTTTATATTAAAAATAATAATCTTACTCTCGTTATCAAATATATAACATAAAAAAAATTAATTAAGAATATTTAGAAAATAAAAAATTTTTAAGTTTAATTTTTAATTTTTCTTCATAATTGTTTTAATTGTTTTATAATTGATTATAGTTGAACAATGATATTATTAATCTTATATATGGCATGATGGTTAGTTAGTAAATCATATAATAACATATACATATATTATAAGAAAGAGAATTGATGTAACATCTTACAGCATATACATGTACTACATGATCATTTATTAAAGATTATCATACATATGTCACATAGTAGATACTTATTAAGGTATATCACATCAAAATATATTAAAAATACAAGATAATAATTTAAAACTTATCATATTAACTAACACAACCTCATAGATACTTAAATTTATAAAAGTCAAGCCTAAGAGGTTGTACATCGTTTAAACACAAAGAATATTTAATCTTTTCATCGAATGTCATATTCTATTAAAAAGATTATAAAATTTAACACATAGCATGTCATAATACCATTGATTTACAATAAATAACACTTTTATATAAATTATTAAAACTTTACATTTTAATACCACCTTTAATATTCATTTAATATATATTTACATATATTTACAATAACCAGACTCGCTTGTAATAATACCATTGATATTTAATAGAACATCCACTGATATTCAATAAAACATGCCATATTTAACCTTTTTACATATATTTACAATAACCAGACTCGATTGTCATAATACAATTGATATTTAATAGAACATCCACTGATATTCAATAAAACATGCCATATTTAACCTTGTTATATATATTTTACATATATTTACAATATTCCATCATGTTTCTCACAATACCTGTGATATTTAATAGAACACACCATATTTATACAATATTTCACACCACTTATCATAATATCATTGATATTTAATAGAACACACCATTTCTTACATATATCTCACCACACTTGTCACAATATCACTAATATTCCAATAAACAAACCATATCCATATCATAAAATCAATATCTCCACTCATTCTATCCACTATATTCATAGTCTTGACATAAAATTGATATACAGACCATTTCTTTAAAACATTTACATTTATTTACATACAGGTAGTACATTACCTCCTTTTTGCATTAAGTTCTCTGCAATACCATCAGATATCCGAACATTCCTCTTCCTCTTTATTGATTTTTGGTTCGAATGGTCAATCGCCCAATATCCACCTTTCCCTTTTTGATGTGCAGGCCTAGGTATCTTCATAAACGCTGCATTTAAACTTAAGTTGTGTCTAATACTGTTCTTCCACACAGGATCAGCCGTCTTATAAAAAGGAAACTCATTCATTATCCATTCATATATCTCAGACAGCGTCATCTTATTGCTCGGGTGCGACTCCAGCGCCTTATATATCATAAAGGCATAGCTCTCAGTGGGCTTCTCAACATCACTAATTGGTATGAATTCGATTTCTTCTTTCTCTACTAATGCCTGACAAAACAATATATAATCTTTATCACACATACTGTATTGCTTACCTAGACTAATTTCATCATATGGCCTGGCATTTAGATTCTCTAAATCGAAAATCATATGGCCAATTTTTTTTCAATCTTTTTATAGTAAATTTTTCATGGTGAATTGATCTTGCAAATTGACTATTATTTAAAAATATACTCATATTCAAATTTAGACCAATACTTTGTAAATAAACTAAACCTATCATTTTTATATAAAACATTAATAAAATAAAAAGATTAATAAATTAAATATATAAAATATAAAAAACTTTAAAAAATAGATATACGATCATCAAATATCAAATTATGATCTCTTTCCTGATTTATTACTTAATTTTATTTGTTTATTTACACAAATTAAATAATTGTAAAATTTTATTTAAATATTTTTGTTTCTTTTTTCTGTTTGTTTAATTTGAAGTCATAAAAAAATTGAATGCCTTTTTTACAAGAATGGGATCCTTGCTTGAATCCTATTTATGATGAAGCCTTTACTTGTATCAAAAGAACCAATGGTAGCATGTTGGCAGGTCTTGAGAATGGCGAGGTAACCGCTTTTGATAGAGTAAGAACATCTTACAATACAAAACATTCCACCATACCATATATAAATAGAACAACCGTATCAATGGACAATCTATCAGATAATATGTCAAATCTCATCTACCATTCTTCATACTGTCTGAAAGCCTTTACTAAAGAATTTGATTTTAAGTTCAAAAAAGATCCAACAGAGAAAATAACTTCAATAGAATCAATAGATCTTGGTAATGGCTCTAATATTGTGTTTATTTCGAATGAAAAGGACTTAAAGGCTTATAATATTTCTAAAAACTGTCCTACTAAATTTATAGATAGAAATTATTATATAAATAAGGGTCACTACTACTTAAATTCTAATAAATTGGAGAATGACCTTCCTCTAGACGAAAATATGTATAGTTTTACCGAACTTGAACATTTGAAGGATGTTCACAAATACCAAATCCAATCCCTAAGTACATCACTAGGTAATGATTTTATGGTAAGCTCAGACTTTCTGCGTATAAATATGTGGAGTACTGATAGATTGGACACTTTTATGAATCTAGTTGATGGTAAAGCAGATTTTAACAGTGGTATAAGTGTTTATGTCCTTACAGAGACAAAGTTCTCTCCTTTTGATGATTCCCTTTTCGCTTATTCAACAACTGATGGTAGAATTTATCTTAATGACACACGAAAGAAGTTCTGTAATACCACCCACTTTGAATTACCAAATATTGGCGACGTAAGATCAATATCCGGTTTTTCTTTTGTTAGTGAGGACCTCATAGTTTTAAGAACCCTTTCAAACGTTTTTTTATATGATCTAAGAAATTTAAGTCCAATATTTAAATGTGATCTTCAAGACATTGATAATACCATGAGCAGGAGTGATGATGTATATGAAAGATTTAAGATATCATGTAATAATACATACGCATACACTGGAAGCTTTTGTGGCTCCGTATTTCAAATAAATCTCCTTACGGGTGAAAAGGAAAATATAAAACTGACTGATGATAGAGTAAATATAAGATTGGTTGAAAGCAATGAATATGGTTTTGACTGTGTAGTTGGTAAAAGGCTATTTAATTATTCCATGAAGTTTAATAATTATTTTAATACTTCATAAATTATTTTTATATTTTTTTTTTAATTTTTTTTATCGAAATAATTATTTTCATATTTTTTTATTGAAAAATTTTGTTCCCAATGAATCCATTTTCCGACTATTCCAGAGGATTCTCGTTCGACGATCCCAGTCAAGAGGCTCATCTTAGTTTAACGCCTTCGCAACAGGAAGTTAGTTCAACTTATACACCATTTGTAGATACAGAGCGTGTTTCTCTGATTTGGGGAACTAATATCAACGTTCAAGAAACCACTGAAAAGTTTAAAGAATTTTTGCGTAGCCACGGAGAATTAAATTCTATTATGGACGAGATGAGTCTTATCAGCAGTGATGTTTTTGCTTTCGATGCCCAATTACTAGAGCCGACACTCTTAGATCAATTGATCAAATTTCCTCAAGAAGTCATGCCTCTCTTTAACAACTGCTTAAGGGATGTTTTTATGGAGCTTTATCCAAATTTCAACAGCAATATCAAACTTAGACCATACAATTTAGGAATTGATTTTTCTATAAGAAATATGAACCCTCATTCAATTGATAAAGTAATAAAAGTTTCTGGTATGGTGGTTAGATCATCTGGTATAATACCTGAAGTACAGAGAGCACATTTTTACTGTATTAAATGTGGTGCTAATACATCAGTTGAATCTATTAAGGGAAATATTAATGAACCGGTGTCTTGTGAATGTGGAAGTAAGTACACCTTTGAAATTGATCATAATCTCGGTGAGTATAGCGATAAGCAGATGGTTAGATTACAAGAACTTCCGGATTGTGTTCCTGATGGATCGACACCAATGTCAATATCTGTTGTATCCAAAGACGAGAATGTTGATCAATTAATTCCTGGTGACAATGTTGAGGTGATTGGTATTTTACGAGCTATACCTGTGAAGGTTAATCCTAATATTAAGAAAGTTAAAAGCACCTTTAGAGTTTTTATTGATCTTATTTCAATCAAGGTTCTACGTAAGCAAAAGAAGAAAGAAATTATTACTGAAGATGTTGTTAAACTTAGTAAAAACAAAAATGTTTATGAAATTCTCAGTAGATCAATAGCACCATCTGTTTATGGAATGGATGATGTTAAGAAAGCCCTTCTATTGCAATTGTTTGGTGGTGTACAGAAGCAAATTGGTAATTATAGAACCAGAGGTGATATTAATATTTTGCTTGCTGGTGATCCTGGTATTTCTAAGAGTCAATTGTTATGTTTTGTACATAGTGTATCAGGAAGAGGTATGTATACCAGTGGTAGGGGTTCTTCTGCTGTAGGTTTGACTGCTTCTGTGATGAAAGATCCTGATTCTGGACAATTTATTCTTGAGAGTGGTGCTCTTGTTCTATCTGATGGGGGTATATGTTGTGTAGATGAATTTGATAAAATGAATGATTCTACTAGGTCGGTATTACATGAGGTTATGGAACAGCAGACTGTTTCTGTTGCAAAGGCTGGTATAATTACGACTCTTAACGCACGTTGTTCTATTCTTGCTAGTTGTAACCCTATTGATTCGAAATATAATGTTAAGAAGAGTATTGTGGAAAATATTAATCTTCCTCCTACGTTACTTTCAAGGTTTGACATAGTTTGTTTACTTATTGATAAGCATGATGAGATAGCTGACAGGAGGGTTGCTGATCATATATTTTCATTTTTTTCTAATCAAAATATTGAAGAAGATAAGTATATTATATCAAAAGATTTATTAAAGGCTTATATTAAGGAAGGTAAGAAATTTAAGCCGAGACTTACTGAAGAAGCTATTGAGTCGATATCTGATGCTTATGTAAAGCTTAGGTCACTTGGAGGTGGAGAGACTGTTGCTTGTACTACTAGACAGCTTGAGAGTCTTATTAGGCTTAGCGAAGCACATGCTAAGATGAGATTTTCACATGAGGTTGAAGTTTGTGATGTACATGAAGCTGATAGGATTATTAGAGAGAATTTGCTTATGTATGCTGTTGATCCTCATAGTGGTAAGATTGATATGGATATGATTATATCTGGTAAGACGGCATCTAAGTTTAAGTTATTGGAGGATCTTAAGAGTGAGATTAAGAAGGTTGTACGAAGTACTATTTCATTGACTAGTTTACAAGAGAAGACTGGAGCTGATGAAAAGTTGTTAAGGGAAGCATTAGAGGATTTGGTACGTGAAGAGTGTGTTTATGTTAATAAGATGAAAGGTGAAGTTGTTCCAATTAAATAAATTTATGAATAAAAAATGGTTTTTTGATATCTTCCAATGTTAGTCTAATATATTTATTATGAAAAATCTATTATAAAGTATTAAAATAAAATGTTTAAACATAATTTTGGAACGTTTTTAATCATTAATGTTGTATTAATTGACATAATAAACAAATATTGATATTTTGTTTGTTTTATTATACAAATTTATTAATATTTATTAATCTTGAAAAAAAAATATATGACATTTTTTAAAGTTTTCAATCTATATGTTGTTAATTTTTATATAATATTTAGGATTTATTATTATAAAAGTTATAAAGCATTATCTGATAATAAAATATTGATAATTGGTGGTACTAAAGGACTTGGTAGTGCTTTATATGATGTTCTTAAGGGTAGTAACACAGTAGTGAAGGCTTCAAGGAAACAATCTGAAGATACGTTGAAGGTTGATATTACAAAAGATGTTTATTTGAAGGATTGTGATTTTGATGTTGTTTTTTGCTGCCCTGGCAAGATGAAAGGTGGATATTTTGATGATTTAAGTCTTGATGATTTTGATTCTCAGAATTTACTTAATTTTGTGGGACCTTTAAGAGTTTTAAAGTATTTATTGGAAAATAATAGCAAGTTTTTTACTTTTGTTGTGATAGGATCTACAAATTCTATGTTTTCATATCCTGGAACGGTTGCTTATTCTTGTTCTAAGAGATGCTTGTTTAATACATTTTTAGATTTAAAATTTGAACTTAAGAGGAGAGTAAAAATTAAAATATTTAATTGTTGTAGTATGAGGACACCTGGTTTTGTTGAAGAAAAGAAGACTAAACCAATGAAAGCTGCTATTGTTGAAGGTTTAGGTCCAACGGTTGAACCTAAAGTTATAGCACAATATTTTATTGATAATTTTAATGTTAGAGATGTACATAGTTATGACTATACAACATATTTGTTTATAGTTAAGTATTATTGTGAGAAAAGTATTGATTATTTTTATTTTCCGTTATCAGTTGTTTATGTTTTCATGGCAAGGGTTTTGATAAGAATTATTTTTAAATAAAGAAATGATGATATTATTTAATATTGAGGTAACCCACAGGTGGGACTCGCTTATGAATTAGGTAAAGGTTTACTAAAGATATGTTGTTATTATGATAGTTTGAATAACCATCCAAAGGTTTACCATCATGCTCATACTCATTCTTTGATTTGTTAAATCTATTGTAGTCGAAGAAATTATTTGTGCTGTACCTAATCAATCGGGCACAATATATTTACCATTATATATAATTTGCTATTATAACTATTATTAATTGATCATCAATATTAAAAAGTATAATAAATAATATGTTTATAATAGATATTTATAATAATACAGATGTAATTAAATACTCAGTGTAATATATTTTACAAGAATATTCAAAGATAGTGAAAAAAATTGGTATAAATCATTCAGTTAATATAAACATTATAGAACAATAATCAATAAAGTTTGTTTAAAGACCAGAAACAATTAAAGTCTTATCATATAAGTATATCTGTAATATTTTTAAATAAAACTAGATACTTTTATTCAATATGATCATACTTTGATTCTTCAACTTATAGAATCTAAGTGTGTTCTAAAATACCAATATAAGGCCAAATTTTACTAATTTTTGCTTTAAATAACCCCATAGACGTTATATAGAATTAAGGTCTGGGCTCTGTGATGCCTATTCTATCACCACAATGTATATATATTAAAAATTCCAATTATTTTATTTTTATGCTTTGGATCATTGTCTTGTTGAAATTTAAATTTTGAAAATATTTAACCAAGTTTTATAATTTCGGTTACAAGCGTTGATTATCATTCTTCAGGTCATATTTTTGTCTCATAAAGCCATTATAAACGTCACTAAAACAGTTTTCTTTCAATTAACCATTTTTGGTATTCTTAATCTGTTAATTATTTGCAAATTTGATGACTTTGGCTTATAAACAGATGAACACATCTAAAGAATTTTTATATTTAGTATGTGGTGTTTGTATTGAACATATAAATAAATTTTATACTACAGATATCAATTAATCTTAATAGTACGATTTTTCATCATTATTATGTTTTATAACGTGATCTTGAACGGCAGATCACTTTATGTCGCTTTTTAACATCGATTTCGTGTATTGAAAATTCTCATAAAATATTTCGAATAAATTAAAGTAATTTTTTGATGGTTTCAAATAAAAAATATCAAAATTTTTTAAATAAAATGCGAATTAATCAACTAAATATTACATAAGTACAAACATGGTTAGACTTTGATTAATCTTTTGTTTTTTAGCTGTACTGTGATATTTGAAGATTATATGTTAAAAAATTATTATCTAACTATAATAAATTAGAAAATATGAATTTTGAAGATAAGAAAGGTGTTGCATAAGAACCAAATTATTGATAAAAATAAGAGAAGTATTATATGCGAACCTCTTAAGATTGGTAAGAATAAATGCATGAAGAATTAAATAAATTGTATTTTTATATATATTTGAATATTATGTATGATATAAAATTGGCTTGAATTAAAGAAATCGTCATTCTGAAAAAAAACATTTTCAATCAAATTTTAAATATTGAAAATATCAAATATCAAATTTTAAATCTTTTATCTTTTCATAAAATATTCAATAAAATGTAAGAGACAAATCAACCTTTATCTTCAATCTAAATGTAATAATTGTTATATTAAGGAAAATATTTTATATAATAAATCAAATATAATTTTTAGAAATAAATATTAATATTCGTAATTTATATTTGAAAATAAAGACTTAGGAAAAATTACTTAGTTAAGGGCAATGAGTCTGAATTGAGAAAATGACCAAGACTGAAAAAGTAATGCTAAGAGATGTCATTATACATAATATTATCTTGTTTTCCAACTTCAAACAATGAATCTCATTGGGTTTTTAAAAGGAAAATGACATATTTTAAATCAAAAAAAACGGTTTGTATTTGGATGGGTATCTTTTTAAAAATGAAGTGAAATATTTGAATTTTGTTTTGAATAATTTTTATGAATAAATTATTATTTAGCATATATGCCTCTTGACTCAATACAATCAATACCTCCTAATTTTATGCTTCTTACCAGCTTTGACAATAACTTTGGGGTATTTCACTTCTAATACTTTCGATTTCTTTAAATAATTCATCAATATTTTAACTTCTAAAACTTTATAATTTTAACCATAACATGTCTAAGTTTCTTAATTAGGTTAGAATCACATGAGCTCACTGTCTTTTCACTAGTTTTTCGTTGCCTTGTTTAAAAATAAATTAATCTAAATTATTTTTTTACAAATCTATAATATTTTAACTAATATATAAACATTTTGATATTTATCTATTCAACCTTTCACCAGAACTAATTTTACCACATTTGTGCTTAACTTTCGGTACAAAATGATTATAATTAAGCGATGTAGATACTCTTCGCCCAGAATTGTTGTTTATAAATAATGATTTATCTGACCATAATATTTTTAAAAATGTTATAATAATATATCTATCTCTTTGTAAGCCTTAATCTGTTTAAAAACGTTCTCATGCTCAGTAACACCTCGTTTAAACCCTTCTACATAAATTATACGGGTGGTTAAATTTAAACCCTTTTCCCCCACAATTTTATTAAATTCAATTAAAAACCTTTTTCGAGATTTGTTGCTATCTGAAAACGACCCTTACCCTGTTTTCTGCATATATTTGAGATAGTGTTGATAGATAAACCTACCTTATCAGTTATTTCCTAAATCTTCAAATTATTGGCCCTAAAAACAATTATTTGACCTTTAATAGAGATTGATACATGTTTACCTATTTATCAGATACTTTTTATATATTTATATGTATTCTTTATCATTCCAAGACTGTATCTGTAAATAAATTATCTAGTAGAATTGTATTATTTTTTAATAAAATTATAGTTATATCAATATTTAAAATACGCATGTTAAAAGTGTACGTGCTTTCTCACAGTGTATAAGAAAGCATCAATACTTTAATGGTCATACCATCACCACTGCTTCAATGGTCATACCATCACCACTGCTACAATAGGTCATACCATCACCACCAATATTTCTAATAATTATACACATCATCATCACCTCCTATAATTATAATCTCATATAATTATACACTTCTTATAATTACACTTACAATTGCAAATACTTAAAATTTAATTATTTCCTACAGAAAAATCAAAATAACCAAGATCATTCAAATCAAGGTACTTTCTGTTAATTGCAAGCTCATCATGAATTTTCGAAACTTTACACCAATCAAGCACACTAAACCAGGCATCAATGTAAGCCTTCCTATCATTTTCATACTTTATCAAATAAGCATGTTCCCACATATCAAATGCTATAAGACAAACAATATTAGAACTATCCATAATAGGATTATCTTGTTTCTCAGTAGTAACTATTTTTGATACTTTATTATCAAAATCATAAACCCAAAAAGTCCAACCACTGCCCCTAATTGAAAAACTCGCTTTTACAAACTCTGCATAAAATTTTTCAAAATCTCCAAAATCAGCTTCAATCCTCTCCATAAGCAAACGAGATATAAAACGCTTATTATCTTCTAAAGTAGGATTCATAAGCTCAAAATACAAACAATGGTTGTAATATCCACCACCAAAAAACCTTACATCCTCATAAATACCCATTTCAGTAATACAACTGTTCTCTCTAACATTACATAGAAGAGAATGAATAGAAGCATTAGAAGGAAGGTCAAGTGCATTAAACTTATTAGTATAGCCCAAATGCTTCTCACAATGCACATCCATTGTCTTTTTGTCAAACTTACCTTCAATATCCTCAAGATTGAACAATAAATTAGGTTTTGGAAAACTAGGCATGGACAAAAAAAAATTTAAATTATAAAAATCAATTGATTTATAAGAGAAAACATTTTAATTCATTACTTCGACAACGTACTTTTAGTGCTATCAATACGTTCTAGTAAGCTACTATGCATTCTGCAGCTAAAATCGACATTGTATTGAAGCCATAGAGATTCTTTAAGCTCATCTAATACATCATTCATATTATCCTCAGTGGGAACCTCCTCGGCCCAAATTTCAAACTTAGTGACCATAGGACGTATATTTACTTTGATACCATTGCATTTGAACGTGGTAAAGCCAACGGAACAGAAATACAAGGAGAGTCTTTCGAAGAACACGTTTGAGACTGAATTGTTGAACTGTATCGTCCAAGAACAACCGTTTTTGTTCTTTTTGTGCTCCCAACTAGCATCGATTCCAGATTTGAAAAGATTTAAGTTACAAGGAGGAGCATTAGAAAAAGGCTTGATGTGGTGTAAAACGTAGCTTAAATGTTCAGATTCTTTAAGAGTACAAAGTTTTCTAATGCTACTGTTGTATTCTGACTTGTTAGAATGGTCAGATACAGTAACATCAATCTTATTGACTAGATTTACCATATGGAAAATTTTTTAAAAATAGAAAAATATTAATTTATATTTTTAGTATAAATGAGATTTTAATGTATAAATGTTAGTATTAATTAATCAATATCAATTGAATAATTTTATAAATATAAATTATACTATTTTAGAAATACACAAAGGTTCATGCAATCTGATTATAATGTTTTAGTAAAATAAAATAAATTATGTGCTAAAAGACCAAATAATTTATTTTTATGCATTTTGATTATCATTAAATTTCTATCACTTATTAATCAAATTTCTATCATTTATTAATCAAATTTCTATCATTTATTTATCAAATTTTTAACATCACACAATCTTACTCTAAAATTCTGTTATTAGACTTTTCTTACAATTGTACTTTATATAAATTCTTTCATTCTCATATTTAATTTTTTTAATAAAATAGAACCTTAGTCTTTATTATAAAAATACAAAAATAATTCAAATTAATAATTTAATTTATAAATTTAATCCTCCAATTTTATTCTTGGTGCTATATTCATAGCCATCAACTCTTGGAAAAACAACTTACATGCATAAGGTATCTTAATTTTAGATATCGTAGAATCTTTACAACCCTTGCAATGTACAAAACTTTTACCTGCAAAAGCTAACAACCCACACTTATCACATACATGACAAGTATAAGCATCACTCACATCCATAAGTCTCTCCTTTAAGAAAGAAGACGCTCCATGGGATATAATACAATCCCTTTCCATCTCTCCAAACCTAAGACCACCATCCCTAGACCTACCTTCAACAGGTTGTCTAGTTAATATCTGAACAGCACCCCTAGCCCTAGCATGCACCTTATCATCAACCATATGCTTCAACCTCTGATAATACGTCGGACCAATGAAAATCTGACACCTCAACTTTCGTCCAGTATATCCACAATGCATTACCTCAAGTCCTCTCTTATGAAAACCAAAACTTTCTAACTTACGAGACACTGCTTCAACATCAGTATCACCAAAAGGTGTAGCATCACCTTCCTCACCCGTTAAACAAGCAACCTTACCGAGCAAACATTCAACCAAATGTCCCATAGTCATACGAGAAGGTATACAATGCGGATTAATTATAATATCAGGAACAAGCCCTTCAGATGTAAATGGCATATCTTCCTGTCTCAATGTAATACCTATAGTACCTTTCTGTGCATGTCTAGATGCAAATTTATCACCCATTTGTGGTATTCTAGTAGACCTAACCTTAACTTTAACAAACTTATATCCATCACGATTAGTAAGCATCACCGTATCAACAACACCAGTCTCATTTCTTCTCATAGGCGTACTTGAATCTTTCCATAGAACATTTCTTTCATCATTACCACCAGATGATGGATCTAAGAAAGGTGTAACCTTACCAATAAGAACATCATCACCAGAAACTCTAGTCCCAGGTGCAATCAGTCCATCTGCAGAAAGCTTATCATAGTTCAATGCCTTCATATGACTTACTTCACCTCTCACTGGCTTTTGAAATGCTTCATTTGATCCTGGTCTAGCCATTTGTATTTGATCAGTATATGTTCTATATGTGCAAGATCTAAATAGACCTCTTTGGATTGATGACTGGTTCATAATAATAGAATCTTCTTGATTGAAACCAGAATAGCAGGCAATTGCAACAATACAGTTTTGTCCTGATGGTAATTCCTTAAATCTTAAAAAATCCATTGATCTGGTCGTAACCAGTGGCCTTTGGGGGTAGAATAGAACATTTGAAAGTGTATCCATTCTGTACTTATAATTAGTAGCATAAACACCCATGGCCTGCTTACCCATAGCAGACTGATATGTATTTCTAGGAGAAGGATTGTGTGTAGGTAAAGGAATAACAGAAGCGGCAATTCCTAAAATAACAGCAGGATGAATCTCACAGTGTGTATGTCTTTCATTCAGTTCATTAAAGCTCATAGCTATCAATGATGTTTCTTCTTCAGATACATCTAAAAATTCAACCTTACCTTCAACAATCAACTCAGACCATTTCTTATCAAATAACTTTAAACGCCTAATATCATCTTTTGTTATATTCAGATTTCCATCAGTGACTGTGAACAGAGGTCTGCATGGTCTTCCAGCATCAGAATTTATTCTAATCTCATCCGTAGATGTATAATGTACAATAGAAATCTCTTTATCAAGCTCACCAGCTCTCCTTAAGCTTCTTAAAAGGGAAACTAATTGTGTTGGCTCATAAACGATTCCTACCCATGCACCATTAACAAAGACTTTAGTACCACTAATCACTGTCGCTTCTTCCAAAGTTTCAACACCGCATTCCTCAAGCAATTCAATAAGACCTTTACCCGACCCTACTGAAATGTAAGCCATCAAACTTAAGTTCTTGACTAGACCACAAGCATGGCCTTCCGGAGTTTCTGCTGGACAAATCATTCCCCAATGTGTGTTATGCAACTGTCTAGGTTTAGCAAGTTTACCATCCTTTTCTATTGGAGTGTTAACACGCCTTAAATGCGAGAGTGTGGCCACAAAGTTGTATCTGTTTAAAACCTGTGCTACACCAGCCTTAGTTTGCATTGCCTTTGATTGTTCACCCCAATTTCCAGTTGCAAGTGCATATTTTAATCCTTGAGTTAACGTGTTGGATCTAAAGGCAAGTGCAATATTAAAATCTCTACCATTTTCTACGCACCTTTGCATGTGCTTTGCTGTTTCATTACACAATTTTTTCCACAATGTTCTAAATAGACTTGCTAATAAAGGACCACTTAAGTCCATCCTCTTTTGTCCATAGTGATCTCTATCATCAGGGCCAGATCTTTCCAAAGCTACGCTGATTGTTTTACTGATAATGTAACCCAAAAAATATGCCTTTTTGGTTTCACAAAATTCCTGAATGCCTATATGTGGTAAAAAGTCCTTAGCTAATAAATTTCTAGCAAAAGATATTCTTCTTTCTCTAGGAGTACCAACTGGTGCACATCTTACTCCAATAAAATCTAATGCAGCGTTTTGATCTTGAATAGCTGATGCTTCATCAACAGAAGGTCTTAAGAGCTCTAGTAGTTCGTTATCCTTCTCAAACACGATGTGGTTTATTATTTCTTCATCACTTAAGAAACCTAATGCTCTGAATATGATTAATACTGGTATGTCTTGCCTCATCAATGGTAGACTTGCCCTGATAACTTTAGGATTTCTTAAAAGTTTGATGGAAAAGGTTGATGGTGAAGCTGAACCTTTTTCTGGGACTGATCTTATTTCAGAAAAGTGAGTGTAAGTAGCAGGTTGAGACTTTTTAAAAGTATGAACTGTGTTTGATGACATTCTTTCTTGGGCCACGATGACTTTCTCACCACCATTAACGATGAAGTAGCCACCTTGGTCATAAGGACATTCACCCATTTGAATGATATTATTTTCTGTTAATTCGTTTAAAACGCAATAAGAAGAGTGAACCATAATTGGAAGAGCACCTAAGCTTTGTTTTCTAAAGATGTTTTCGGAGATGTTTCCGTTGCCATCATCGAATTGTTTTGTTATATCAACGAATAATGAACATGAATAGGTTAAGTCTCTGATTCTAGCCTCATTAGGAAAGATATTGGTTTTAGTGCCGTCCTCTTCGATGTGAATTGGAGGTTTTGAGACGTAGAATTGCCCAAATTTCAAGACCATTCTTCTTTCTGTTTGGCATCCTGCGGTAGGAGTGCTTTTAACGATGATTTGAGAGTTTTCGTCTATTATCTCCTGTATCTTCTTCTTTACAAATTGATCAAAACTATCGAGTTGTTGTCTTACAAGTCCTTTCTGATCAAAGTAACTTGATATGACAGCCCATGCATCCTCATTGGTGAACTTCAACTCAGACATTGGACTATAAAATTTTTTTTATAGAAAAATATGAAAATATTTATGCATAAAAAATGGTAATAAAATAATATATAATATAAAAATTTAAAATAAAAAAATAATAATGAATATATAATATATAATATATAATAGATAATAAATAATATTAGTAATATAAAAAATTATAATATAAAATTTTATTAATTAGAGCCAAATCTATAATTTTCAAACAATTGATATTTCTTTTTAGTATTAACAACCAATTTCCTTTCAATATAACTCATATGAGAGATATCCTCCTCATTAAGACCATCCTTTTGTACCATATCAAAAAAGCTACCCATTCTTTCAAAAAATACATTAGAAATATTATTAGAGAATCTAGAATTATGCAAATAAAAAGATTTACCTTGTAGATCAACGATGGAAGGTTCTGCTTTTAAGTCATTTTCTAATCTAGAAAATGAAGTTTTTAATAATTTACAGTGTTCGTTCTCCAGTAGGAATGAAACAAGAAAGTAAGGCATGTCTATGCTTTTATCTTCATCTATAAACTCTGTTACTGTTCTATTGACATATCCAGGGACTTCGTTATCGAATTGGACTGTGATATCTTCCTCATCGGCCAGAATATTATCTAAGTTATAATATTCCATGGTAAAAAAAATATATAAACAAATGTAAAGTAAGATGATTAAAGATTAGTCAAGATTAGTCAAGATTAGTCAAGATTAGTCAAGATTAGTCAAGATTAGTCAAGATTAGTCAAGATTAGTCAAGAATAGTCAAGAATGGTCAAGATTAGTCAAGATTAGTCAAGATTAGTCAAGATTAGTCAAGAATAGTCAAGATTAGTCAAGATTAGTCAAGATTAGTCAAGAATAGTCAAGAATAGTCAAGAATAGTAAGTCATGTCAAGGTTAGTAAGCCATGCCAAGGTTAGTAAGCCATGCCAAGGTCAGTAAGTCATGTCAAGGTCAGTAAGTCATGTCAAGGTCAGTAAGTCATGTCAAGGTTAGTAAGCCATGCCAAGGTCAGTAAGTCATGTCAAGGTCAGTAAGCCATGCCAAGGTCAGTAAGTCATGTCAAGGTGAATCATATAACAATGTGAAACAAATTAATAAATTTTTATTTTAAAAATTTGTATGCAATCTTCAGTTAATAAGAACAGTGGATCTTCGGAAAGGAAGAGAGGAGAAGGTCCTAACATATTAAAACAACAAAGTGAGGCACTTAGCAAAATAACTAAGACAGTTAGACACTTTAAAAGGAAGGAAGTGAGTATTCCAACGATTGATGGAGAGCCAATAATAGCTAAGATGTACGTAACTGATGAAAGTTATACCCCACCTGAAAAGAAAGCACCTGAAGTGTTTACATGTGAGGAATGTGGTAAAGAATTTGATAAAAATCTTAAATTATTGCAACATGCAAGATTTCATAAGAAATAAATTTGTTTTTGTTTGATTTGATAAATGTCATTTTAGTGATGCATAAAAATTAGATGAGTTGAATATGAGATTGCATAAACAAAATATAAAAAAAATTCCCATGACTTTTCAGCTTCCAAATGAAAATCAAATGACACCAAGTAGGAATGTAAATAAGTCACCACTACAGGAGTTGTTTAAGAATAATTCAGAAATAGGAAAGATTTTGAAAGGGATGCGTAAGATAAGAGACACAGAGTTAGAAGGAGAAGAGAATTGTGTAAATGCAGAAGAGATTGTTGATCCTTTTAAAAAATAAAGAATAAAAAATTTATAAAATTTTAAGTTTAAAAATTTATTATTGTTATAATAAGTAACTAACTAATATTTTATAACTATCAATATATAAAATTATATAATGTTTTTCCATCTAATTGCAAAAATTTCATATCAATCTAAAAATATATTTTTAGTTGAAGTTTGATGTGAAAATTTTGTAATTCGATGGATAAACTCTATAATAATTTCTAATAATATAAAATTTTTATCGATGAACAAAGATAATTTCCTAGCAACAAAACTTAAACTTAATTTCATAAAATCTTCAAATTTAAATAAAATTATGATTTTTTACATAACAATCATAAAAAGAAAAAGTGTTTGTCTTTATTATGGCTATGATTCAAGTTCTGAAGTGACCATCAGATTTATTGGAAATTTAAAGATAAATAAAAGATATGCAATTTATGGAAAATTAATAAGAAGAGATAAGCCATTTATAGAGGGATACATAAAAAGGGAAGTGAATTATGAAGAATTGTGTTATTATTTGTTATGAATATTTATGTGATTATATGTGACTATGTGTGACTATGTGTGACTATGTGTGACTATATGTGACTATGATAGTGTGGACTATGTGTGATTATATGTGATAGTGTGGACTATGTGTGACTATGTGTGACTATATGTGACTATGATAGTGTGGACTATGTGTACTATGTGTGATTATATGTGACTATGATAGTGTGGACTATGTGTACTATGTGTGACTATATATGATAGTGTGGACTATGTGTGATTATATATGATTATATATGACTATATATGACTATATGTAAAAATATTTGATTATTATTTTATATAATTATATGCATAATAATAAATTTTTATATGACAAATCACTAGTATTAAATAATGTCACATTATATAAATATTATTATTTATGCAATCTCACTATCCTTTGATCAAATATTCATACTTCCAAATTTATCATTCCACTTCACATAACCACCCAAATCATCACTCGATACACTTTTTCTTATTTGCTTCATCCCACTAACAAAATCTTTAATTATAATCGGTCTAGTCTCATCAATCTTAACCCTTTTTATATCAACAATCTCCCTTAAAGGCTCTAAACACGCCTCTCTACATAAATTAAATATATCAGAACCAGAATATCCTTCACACATCTTTCCAATCTCTTCAAATTCACTTATCTCATTTTTATAACCTTCTATCAACTTCTTTATCATCTCAACCCTTGCATTTAACTCTGGAAGAGGCACATATATTCGCTTAGTCAATCTTCGTCTTGCTGCTTCATCAATCTCTTGTGGTCTATTTGTAGCCCCTATTATCAGCACCTGCTTACCATCATCTGTACCAACTCCATCAAACTGCACCAAAAACTCTGTCTTTATCCTTCTAGAACTCTCATTCTCATTATCACTCCTTGATGATAACAAAGAATCAATCTCATCAATAAATACAACAGATGGTGACATCTCTCTTGCTAACTCAAACATAGCTCTAACCATCTTTTCAGCTTCTCCTACCCATTTAGAAGTAAGAGAACTTGCACTAATAGAAAAAAACGTAGCTTTACATTGAGATGCTATACACTTACCTATCATAGTCTTACCTGTTCCTGGTGGTCCAAATAATAATAATCCTTTAGGTGGTCCTCTTAAACCTTTAAATATATCTGGTCTCATCATTGGCCATAATATTATTTCATTAACTGTTTTTTTAACCATCTCTAGCCCAACAATATCATCCCAATTAACATTTGTATTGGAATCTATAATCTCATTTTTGATTCTTTCAACTAAATAGTCATCAACTGACGTTTGTTTCTTATCTTGTTCTAATTTTCTTCCTTGTTCTAATTTCTTATCTTGTTCTAGTTTATTACCAGAGGCTGTAGTAAATCCTGTGGTGCTTTGTGGTCTTGATTTCTCAAAAAAGTCACCTTTGACAGGTTCATAAGGTTTCAATATGCTTTGAATTATATCTAAGTCATATTGATATGGTATTTGTGTGTTATCAGTTATAAATGGTAGTAAATTAATATTTTTTGAAATATTATTCATTGTTATGTTTTGAATGTCTACTAAGTCATCTAAATAGTCATTTTTTCTTAATTCTATTGGAATTGTTGTGTAATTAGGTACACCTTGCATGTTTAACTTGTCTCTTAGATTCTTAAATGCCTTGGACATAAAAAGTTTTATATTTTTTTTATTTATGCAGTTTCACAGTGATTATATAAAATTTTGAAAATAATAAATCATGGAAGATAAGTATGAAGGATTTGTTAAAGATATTGAGTTATATCGTAAGGAAATGAACATGAAGGCTTTTAAAAGTGTTATGAGACTAGAAAGAGGTAAACTTAAGGTTATTTTAAGTCCTAGACGTTTTAAAGGTCACATTGATGAAATAGAAAAACTTTCTTAACTTTTTATAATAAATTATGCGTTTTTAATATAAATATTTTTTCATTATGCATTAATTTAATATAAAATGACAGGTTAAATTTATTATGGATTAGGTTTAAGAAATTATGATGTGTATATAGTATGATATAATGATACAATGATATAATGATATAATGATATAAATATACTAAGATGTAAATATTGATATATATAGTAAGATATAAATATTGTATGATATAGTGATATATGATATAATAAAATGTAAATATTGATATATACTATGATATTGTGATATACGATATAAATATTGTATGATATAGTGATATATGATATAATAAAATGTAAATATTGATATATATAGTAAGATATAAATATCAAAAAAAAGACAAGATATAAAAGAAATCAATTCATATTAAATCTTCTAATAAAATATACACAATTTGTAAAAAAGTCATCAACCTAAAAACATTTATTTGAAGTTTCATATGAAATAACAATATCAAAATATAATTTGTATAAAAAGAATAATTTTTTTGGGCAAAAAGTATGAAAAATAATATCGATTGGAAGCCTCTCACCTTATTTTCATAAAGTATTGGTCAACATAGAAAATACGATTCACCTAGTAAAAACTTATTAAATAATTAAATTTAGAAAGGATGGATAGCGGAAGATAATAAAATAGCAAAGAGATGGTAATCATACGATCATTGTGCTTTATCAAAAGACAGTAGAAAAAATTGGTTGTTATTTTATATTAGATGGAACAGTAAGACTTTAAAGACATTTTATTACATTGTAGATAAGGGTAGTGTTATTACGCACAAAAACCATTTACATATTAAAGGGGTGATCCTTCCCTGTCAATTATGAAGAGGTGTATATCTATCGTTAGAGTGAAGAAAATATTTTTGAATCACCTACAGCCTTATTTTAGCTTAATTAGTTGTTATTTTGGATTCGAGTAAACTATTAAATTAGTATATTGAAGTCATTAGGTGACGAATATAACTTAATATAGTTAATAATCAATATTTGTGCGCTAAGAATATTAAATTAGTATATTGATGTCATTAGGTGACTAATATAACTTAATATAGTTAATAATCAACATAATTTTATTACCCACTTGCAATAAAAATAATATAATAGAAGTATCGATAGTTTCGGCTTTAAGTGTCTAAATATCAATTCAATTTGTAAAAATGAATTTTAACAAAATAATAAATTATTTAATGGTTTGGAATATTAATGAAGTCGCATCAAGCCATATATTGGCTCGTTGAAGAACAAATCATTAAAAATATGATTAAGTGCTCTAATTGTGGTTCTGATTCTAGCCTAAAAATAAAACCCAGTAAAGCAAGCCCCAGATATAACCGTAGGAAATTAAGTATATTTTATTCAAATGTAAATAGATTGTTGTTGGTACGGGAATGTTTTAAATCATTGTTCTTATAAACAAATTATAAGGAGGATGGTATTTCCGAAGGTAAAATACAAAACATATACAATAAAGTCTTTTGAGTGGAATAAATGTAAAAATGGAAGCTGATGAATAAGGGTCTAATATAATGACCCACATCCCAAGATTATGAGATTAAAGATACAATTTTGAATATTAAAAGGGTAGAAAACAGAATGCCTAAAACATTTAATAATGTTTTTAAAAGAAGAGTTAAAGTAAGGTCAATACTTAAGATTGATGGTTATAAGCCATATCCAATAATAAAAAGAACTTACACTTCACATATAAATATATTAATCATTCCAAGAATCTTAAAAACCCTAATGGAATTCACACTAACAATATAGAAGGATTTTGGGTATGTTTAAGAGAGCGGAAAATGGTGTTAAAAGAAATAATATTGATGCATGGTTATATATTACCAGTTTTATCGTAACAGCTACCAGATAAATTTAAATCAATTTAAAAATAGCTTTAATTTAATTTTCAACATCAGGGTAGTTACCTTAGGGATAGGCCGAATACCAAACAAGTCTCAAATTCAAAATAGCTTTAATTTTACAATATAAAAATAACTACTTTAGGTTAGGCCAAATACCAAACAAGTCCCAAATTTTGAAATCGTGATAAATCTAATTTATGTCTCAAAAATTTATACAAAGTTTAAATAAAACGTGTATGTTTTTTCCCTATTATTAGGAAGATAAGGGATAATCTGACAGAGTCAATTTAAACACAAGACGAAATATTAAAATTGATATCCGTAATTTTGTAATGCAAAATAATAGTTCAGACCAGTCAAGATTATTCAGAATATTTATGTAAGCGTACTTTTAATGATTTACTCTCTATGATAGGTAGAGTTTGTCGAAAGGTAACAATAATTTATTCCGATCATTAGAAGTTTTATTTTATGATAAATAAAAATTGTGGATGGTTTCTGCAATAGTGAATTATTTCCTTTTTTATTAATCCAAAAAATAAAAGAAAGAAAAGTTATATTATATTATATTATATTATATTATATTATATTATATTATATTATATTATATTATATTATATTATATTATATT